>DWDW01001236.1:0-12046 GCA_018245635.1 Mimoniades versicolor eupheme
CGGTTATTGACAACCGTCACTCAACTCCAGCCAAGACGAATCGGATTCCATCAAGTAGTATCTAAATAAATAAACACGTTAAAATAAAGGATAATTTATCTGATAAAATATGAAAATTAATTCTTGAAAGTTCGTCACTGCCAAGTAGGGTTGTGGACGCTTCATCGATAGTTATTACATTTGTTTCTGTACTTCCCTTTTAAAATAGTTTTAAGACTTATCGTACCGTATTACGTGTATACATGTGAGAAGTGTGTATGATTCGTTCGTATATGAGATGTGTACGAGAAAAGTAGGAGAATGGATAACTCTAATATTTAGTGACAGTTGCCTGGTGTGTTCATATAGTTTTTTTTTTATTTAATTCGTTCTTCGATCGTGTTTTCATATAACATAACACACGCATTTCTCCGAAGGCAAACAAGAGAGTATAGTATTCGAATTTTTAACAGTTTTTTTATACGTTCCATAGAATATGCTGTGACTGCCTCGTTGGTAGTGTTGGTTGCAAGCGCGACTGCCGATTGAGAGGATCTTGATTCAAATTGAGGGTCGAGCGGTATTGGATTTTTTTAACTTAGATTTTCTTGTAGTGGCTCGTAGTCTGGATATAAGCCGGGTGTATGGCAATAGGCTCACCACTTATTCCCTACTGGGGCGTAAACGTAATTGGTGAAACTTGGGAGTGTTTCTACATTTCTCTGCCTTCCTCTTCGGGGATCACAGGCGTGATGTTACGTTTGTTACGTTTTTATAAATGTACAAAGTCATTGAGAATTCCGATCAGATGAATATTAATCCACTGAAAGCAAATCAAGTGTAACGCGTAACTGACGGCAGTAACAGTTACCGCTACGCTCCGTACCGAAGCGATACAAATGTTAGCCAGCCGATAACAATCCAATCTTACTCTTCAATGAACCCAGCAACAATCGTGCAGCCATTGAAATTTAACTGCCCGGGTAACGAAACCACTTCTTACGTTTATTTATTGTACATGTACTACAGGCTTACTCATTCAGTGTTTAGTGAAGTTCACCGCTGAGCCGAAGATTCGAGTTCGTTTCCCAATCAGAACTTTGGTCCTAATTATACTCAGAGCACGAGTATGTAATCAGGAGTACGTATGTATGTACGTACATATGTATGCACGAGGGTGTAATGTTATATTGACCAGTCTTGTTAATTTAATAATCTAAATAGATTATTAAATTAACATGTGTAAATATACATTACCAGCTAATAATACCTGTGACTTCTTTTGCGTTGCTTGCGATATTAAAAATATATTTTGTTTACAGAAAAGGAAACAAAAAATATTGAAGGCAAAAATGTACTTTGCAAATCTTTAAAAATCTCTACAAATTGCAATCTACATCTCTACAAAAATCACACAAATGAAGCTACCGTAATAATTTTTTAAGATAATGACATTTTCTAGTGTCTAAAATGTAAAAGTTTATGGTAACCATGGACCACCATGAAAAATATTAATTTCTCTAATCGTATTATTACGTATCGGTAAAGTCAGTAAATTGCAACAATATCCAATTTACTTCTCTGAAGTTGTGAGATACTCGTACATTCAATAGTCAACAATATACAGGCACCTTAGTAGTATACTCTTCCATACTATAGTAGTCGACTAACTAGTGGTCACCAAGAAATAATAACTGCCCATTTACATATCCCGATGTTCACAATATTATGATCGAAAACTGAACCTGGGAACTGTCTGTACATGCTGTATCACTACATCCACGACTACGTTCCATATTGCACATACCAAAAACTGTACTCCTAAACGATATTATTTAAAACAATTTCTTTCTTTCGGGCCGAGCCCGTGGTATTAGCAGGAAATTAATTTTCCAGTAAAGATCGCAAATCGTAAGATATAATGTGAGCTCCCTTGGGCTTCTTAGACGAATGAATTTTAGAATGCACGCGGGAGTGACTGAATGCAATCACCGGAAAACCGAGCAATGTAGCATATGTTGCGAGAAGCCTATATTCAGTATCCGAATAGTAGATGCTAATGTGGTAATAATGATATCTCCATCACCAATCCAGTTAAGGTCGAAATATTTTTTATCGATAGAAATCTATAACCAACCTTCGCATCACTATGTATTCGCAGAAAAAATGCCGCTCGATAATACATCATTGTTTAGTTTGTTACATAGATACCTGTACTTGGCTTTCTTAAGTCTGTCACGCATCAAAGATGGCGGATTAACTTGTCAGACTGTCTTTATAATATATAATGTCTTGTCAATCATACTTACATGTATAATATTATGAAATCTTTTTTTAAGTCATTTCGGTCAGTGTGACTAGAATTCAGTTTGCCACAATGTTATATAATAGATTATAGTAAATTCGAATGACATTTATGTAAATTTTATGGCAACTTGTTTCTGCATAAATCTGTATTTGTGTCTTATCAGAGAACATAGGATCTCTATAATATAACATTAGGACATTAATAAAAAGATGGTGGCTTCAAAGAATTAATACCTGTAAGCAAGCGAAAACAACCAGATATATTTTAATAGTCCAATTAAAGATGTCCTTACATGCTTCGATAGATTGCTACAATCAAGCAGTACACTCAGACAAACGACCAATTTTCAATATATCGATGCTGGACAGATTGCTACAATCAAGAATAACAATCGGAAAAACTATCAATATTCTATATATTGATCTTGGACAGATTGCTGCAATCAAAAAGCACAATCAGGATAAAGATCAGTGTTCAGTAATGCTGTAGAAATTAAAGTGCTGAGAATATTTATCTTTCATTCTTTATGTCATCCCGTAGAGAATGTGCGTATGAAGATGATGGATTGGAACGATTAAAATCATGTAAACAAACTCAAGGGCAGCACACCTTCTACCGGTAGAGTTCTCCTGTTATTACACCTTGACTGGACTGATAATGGTTTATCGAATCTGTCTTATCTGTTGTTACCAAAATCATGGGTTAGATAAAAAGCAAAAATTCATTACACATTAATAAATTAGCTTGACTAATGTGTAGATGAGAAAGCACGAGTAGTTTCAAACATCTAATAACCCTGAGCTTAAATCCGGAATCCTAATAACTAGGGTAAGCCCGAAAGGTCGGTACGTAAATTGATCTTGTATATACATACAATATATCGTGTATATACATATACATACCCGCTGGTCCGACGACATTCGGAGGATCGCCGGTGGACGCTGGATGAGGAAAGCGGAGGACCGAGTAAAGTGGCACGCTCTAGGGGAGGCCAATGTTCAGCAGTGGACAGCTGTGGGCTGATGATGATGATGATGATTATACATATTACGTGCATATATCGCATACACATTTTAACCATCATATGTAATACTTATCTATGATCAAATAATTAACATTATTCCAATGACATTTCCTTTAAACACGCGTCCACCCTCATTTTATTCTAAAGACAACCCGCCTTACACTGTTAGTATCAGCGGCTGTACAATATATTCCCGAACTCAAAGCCACTACCAAACCATTTAGAAAGTTTCACAATAAAATTAACTATACATAGAATTTACGAGGCAATTTATAAAAAACTTACGCCCAATACGCTTTTTGTGGAAACATTGATGTCGTCGATATTTCGTGGTTATTAAGTGGTTGTCTCACCAACGGTAGTAAACGATTAACTGGGATGGGCGATGGAAATTGTAAAGAAATTGAAATAATATTACATTACAGTGGTCAAGTTATACATAACTTTAAAAATGTTAATAAACGTTCATAAAAAACGTTTGTACAAAAGAGTAAATGTAGAATTGAAAGTTTTTAATAGTACCTACATCAAAAGCTGTAAAAGTGATTTTAAAACCATTTTCATTTCAACACACTATTCTTCGTGGTAGTGTAAGTGGCAAGGTTCCCGTATTTGTCTAAGAAAACAGTGCCATTCAGCGGAATTTAAATAGGCTGTAGTCAAAAGGACAAGAGTTATAAAAAACGACTTCAAAACAGAAAAATACATATGTCTTATCATCTATACGGATATTTTTTCTTATGTTTTTTACACGGTGTTTCTGTCCATTGAGATCCGATTACGTTAACTCATATTTTAGAAAGGAGTAACTTTAAAAATATTCCTATTTCAGTATAAAACGCCCAATTGCTAAAATTGGAAGTGTTCCGTTTTTAAATAATAGAAATAAGCTAATCTACCTGTACCAATCAGAATGCGCAGCTTAAGAGTGTTCTCTTCAAGCGATAGTTTAGACTAAAGATATTCGCTTGCAAGCCACACACTTATGGTGGAACAAGTGGGTAAGTGTAACGTCTTCAAAAGATTTGTGTTTATACTTCGGTTGTTTGGACCCATATTTTCTCTTGGGCATTCTCATTTCCTAGGAAGCTATTCTGTTATTGGTACGTATAGGTTAAAAAGAGTACTACTTAATTATGTAATTATGTAGTATATATTTACATATATGTATGTCATGCGTAGGTATTCCTTAGCTCATGTTGTATTTTCGAAAAGATTAATGTAAAAAAGTAACTTCACGCTTGTAATCCCCTAAGAGGTAGGCAGAGGAGTGTAGAACACTCCCACGTAAATGATTAATGCTATTTTAGCTTCTTCATTATCTCTTATCATTGTTCTATTCCATATAGGTTTGCTTTCGTAATTACTTTATTTAGTGACGTCACTCATCACACTGATTCCATCCAATCTTTAGACATCACATGTCTTAGAGAACTTAAAGACCTGTTTAGTTTTGCTCACATTGTTTTCTGTCCACCTCATAGACTTTAAAAGATCTGCTTGCCTGTGCCAGTGCTCTGGAAAAGGAGGCTCATAGGCGCCACTGTGCAATCACAGTTCCTTATATATTCTTTAAATGACTCTACACAAAATTCTATAACTCCAGCGATCTTGATATTTATAGCAGAAGTAAAGCTTTTCTTATCTCTATTTCGATCAGATTAGGTCAGATAAGATCAGGTCAGGTAAGGTATAGCAATAGTTCGTAGAATTAAACATACCTTTAGTCTACAAGTAATGTTTGCAAATTTATGATTGAAACGTCAACCCGGAAATCGAACCCCTTCCATTGAGATCTGCTTCCTGGTCCGTAAAATAACGTATTTGCAAGATATGTTTTCGCTCGGCCTAACTTGACATTATGACTCGGGAAATTCTTTTTTTGCCCTTAAGGGCTATATTACGTGGTTTGCATTAATAATGAAAAGTAATACACAAAGAGGAAATATTATACCGAAAAATATTATGGAGATGAATGGTAATGTTTGCTCAAGGGGAGTCAATTCGCCTAGTACTTATATGTAGAGTCGGGCGTAAATAATTTGTGGCGCTAGACGGGAATGTATTGAGTCTAAGTTGCTTATAACTTGACATACTCGTACATATTTGAAATGCAATGTTCAAATTCACAAATCAATAAAAACAGAATCGTTACAAATGTACAAAACAAAATTACAATCTCAGACACCAACAAAGTAATGATACACGATACAAACATTCGAATTTTTTACACCTTTTATGATAAATTAATTTGTATTTTTTACATGTGCCATTACCTAAGGTTCTTATTTGAGCTAAACTGCACTAGCATTGCCAACCCTAATAACAACTAACGAAAATAATTTTCAATACTCCATCCCGGTTTATTCAGCTTAGCCACAAGACCCTTTGTGGAGAATCCACTTTGTCACCCTTAGTCATCCTTGCTTTGCGCCCGCTCTACAAGTAACGTTAAAGAGAATATATCCACACATTATACCTACTCTGCGCGTGGCAAAAGTAGAGTTAAAATCCGCCGTGAACACGTGCTAGCACATTTCCCTTTTTATTAAGCACTGAAAGGAACATTTAATATACTCGAATGAATGCATTTTATCAATGAATTTCATGTCATTAGATACTAAGTTTCACTTAGTTTGTGTACATACATATTGTCATGTCTATGTACCATAAGACTGAGCAGAAATGGTAGATTTCTACTGATATCTATATAGAGAAACTTTCTCACCCTTATTCCATTATGGGACGTATAACGTAAGGGGCGAATCGTGCGTGTGTAACAGCCTCCTCTGCTTACCTACTCCGAGAGATTGGTGTTATGTTATATTTTGTATAGACTAATTATAGTACGTATGCGAGCCGTGAGAAGTTTTATGGGGATCATAGTCAGTAGAAATAATCTTTCTTGTGAATTTTTCCAATTATTATCGGTACATATCAATTAAAAAGATATTAAAGATCGCTATATTTTTTGTTGAATCTTATACAAATGGACACAAGAGATGCTAATGAAAATCTATAATCCATAGCAAATACAAAACCGTTCTAAAATATCTAGAGCGAGTCTACAACTAAAATTTCATCGAGTTAACTCATATACGTTGTTTCGAGGTGCCCGATTAGTTTTGGAACTTTACGAGTTTATGGTAAAGAACACAAAAACTATATCAAAATAGGTCTCGCCAATTATATAATTTAGCACTTGTTCGGCTCTGTTTAGAATTCTTAAGGCTAGCAAAGAAAGAAAGTAAAATTTATGTATATATTTCAACATATAGATATTTTTTATGTTTAATTTTGTACACAGTATCTTTTAACGATTGAGTTTTTAAAGACCGTCGGTTTGCGAATTTACTAAGATTAAATCGTAACCCACACAACGTCTCATATGGAAAAATAGTGTATATGTGTGCACTTGTATTTGTAGAAAAAATTGTATTCATATTCGTAAAAGTTGGACGCATGTATTTATATAGCAGCGGGGTATATGCAAAAGGCTGGATCAAAGCAAAGGTTTGTTTGAAAGGGAGTTAATAGGGCTGAAGTACTTTAAGTTAAAGGAACGTAAAATGTTTAGAAAACGTTTCAATATTTTATAAATCGTCGATAAAAAAAAACTTCACTTGGTTTATAAGTCACAATAATTACAAAAACTTACTGGTTTCGTTTTTAGTGTTTACAAACCAAAAGTAATGTATTAAAGTGATATAAAAGTAATACAAAGACATTTACTATGGAGTTTAAAATTTTATTAACGAATAAATTAACCATTCATAGGGTAAAATGCACGTGCAACGCTTATAATGCTTCCGTTTTATTGTCCTTTATAAATCTCATTATAGAGTAATAGTCATATATTATACGTTTAACAAAAGCTTAAAGTTACATTAATAGTAAAAAGCTTATTTTCATTGTTAATATTGTATGGAGGAAAAGTAGCGTGAACGAATGTCGACTTCGTTACGAAAGCGTTAACTACCCCTTTTTTATAATCAAAAATCCTATGATGAAACTTGAACATGTAAAAGTTACTTAGTTCACATATATTCAAAATTGAATATGTGCATGCCATGTTGCAAAAAACATAACGATCTAATACAGTCTTCAATGCATTCTATATTGTGGAATATATGTATGATGATTTGACATCTTATAATGATATTGTACTGCTGCAAAGATCACTCAATATAAGTGCTAAATGTGAACTATATATCGTATATGTTAACATTTCTCATTTAATATAACCAGTTGATACCAGTGATCAGAGCAATTATGAATTCAATGTCACTGAAAACAACAATTTTCAATGTGGACAAAGTATACATAGATTCGCGGCCGTTTCGACAACTGCACGCGCTTGCCTCGCCAGCCCGTTGGGGTTACTCGTAAAGCGGCGACGCCATTGTCACGTACATATTATCCCATATCGACTATCGATAAAACCTACTATTATGTAGCGCATCACTAATGATGTATGCTCCGATTTTTTTTGGCATCGCTTACAGTTTCGGCTCTGAGTTTTAATGCAGGTCTTTGTTATGGAAAATGAGCTTTTTTTTAATATCTCTTTGCGATATCTGAATCGTTTTGTTCTGTGGTAGTGACAATGACTTTTTTTGAATAAATCTTTACTGATTACCAATTGAAAATACTCTGCCCGGAACTTCTTAAATTTTACTTACTGACGAGCTCATACATATGTTAGAGCTTTCTTATGAAAGAAGTTTGGTGGAAGGCTCGGTAAGAACTAGAAAAAAAATTGTAAACAAAGTATATTGTACAGTAGTATGTCTTATACGTCTGTCTGAAATGCTCATAACCAAGCAATGGCCTAATTTTTGCTCGAAATATCTATCTATATTTTATAATTTCTATTTTTGGCATTTAATATGTCAGGAAGTGGTATATCCATGCAGAGATCAGTCCATGTCCATTTCAATATAGTGTTTTATACCTTTAAGCTTACCAGCCTGTCTGTTAACCTGATCCATGAAATATAAGTAAATTGAAGATACGAATTTTAATTTAAAATGAAATGAAGTGTAACTTAATTATCCATTTGAACGGCACAAAATGGCCTGATTTAGGTTTCCTATAGGTCGCTATTTTCGAGCCAATGGCCAAGAGTTTATTAATTTCCGCTCGTAGTTAAGTATTCCTTTGATATCGCAATTAACAAGCGACCTAATTAGGATCCCGCACTAAATATATATACATAATATATTTCTTTAATAAAATGAACATTCCATGCCATACCTGTCATGTGTCAAAAACTTTGTGTTGCTAGCCAAACAATATTTTTTTATAAACACAATTTTCGTACAGTAACCGCAATTTTGGGGCTTGACGTCATATGCTCAATAAAACCAAGATACCATTCAAACCAATATTCGGACGGATTAACGAAAATGTTATACGTCAACAAAAAAAGACCATTTCGATTTTTTATAACAAGTGCCATTAATGAAAAAGGAAAAAGATCGTAAAATAAAAGTTAAAACAAGATGAAAGAAGCTGTGCCCGCGGAATCTTCTTCCGGTTCATTTTTTTTTTTGAGGTCACGTTTGGATCCGGTTGTCGATTAACACAAAATGTATAATTGCCTATTTATAAGTGCCCTGACGTCTGTATAAAATAAATGTAATAATAATAATAATAATAATATAGTTTCAATTCTTAATAAAGTAGGTTTCGTGGTAAAGTGTGATTTTATTAATTATTAAAAGATAAAGACGGCTAGTGCACCCCAAGCTTTCTCAGGTAATCGGAATGTAATAATAAATTCCGACAATGAGACAAGTTCAAGTACATTGAAACTAAAACAGTTACGAGCACTTCATACAAAAAATTCCACGTTTCAAGAGAGACATCACGAAAGAACACCACCCCAATGCTATTGTCGGCAAAAAACTTTTATCAAAAGCAAAGATCCACAAAGGATAATAAAGACGTTTGCGCGATTCGGGAGGCTTAGCCCGGGAATCGAACTCTGACCCGTTGTCCCGTACCCTAATCCCGGGATCATTTATCATGTCGTTGCCTTTTTGTGACCGCCACGAAGATGGGGTTACAATGAGTGATTCCTGTCAGAGATGGAAGCTTTTACGAATGGAGTACACTGGGAATTTTAATGGTTGGGTGTCATAAATCTTCAAAAATCATTTTGCGAAGCAGTAACGATACTTTCGTATTTTACAATTCCACCACTAGTGACTTCGAATTATATTATTCTAACTATATTTCATCATTGATAGATTGATAGTATATTATTATCAATACATCGAGATATCGAGATGTGTATGCGATTTTAATAATAAACATCACTTCTTATGAATGATAGGAAAGAAAAACAACGTGAACTGAACTTGTACGCATAAGACTTATAGACTAGCATTTGGACAGCGTGCTGTAATATATTTTTAAGCCGTATCCAACAAGATGTCTAGAGGAAGATAAACAAATTGATGAGATAAATATAGTGAACCGTACAACACCATGTACAGTGGGCGATATAAAAGTAAATTGGGTATCAGCCAATGCAACAGCTCAATATTTTATTAGAAAATTTTTGCTAGAGTTTAAGACGGTTCTAATACTCATTCCATTCCTAATAATATTTGATCCAATTGATATTTGATCCTAGTAAGAAATAGGATGGATGGCACATCGTAAAATCTCTTGTGAAAGTGTCAATTTGTCTCGAAAACTGTACTCTTTCTTGTCTGTGAACACGCGTTGAATTTTTTCCAAAATATGTTTGACCATGACGTCTTGCTAACTGTGATGAGAAATTGAATTAAAAGGGTAATTAATGCAGTTATCGACTCCTTCGGTAACTTCTTTATTGCACGCAAGTTAAAGTCCTTTTGCACCATTCGAAAAAAATATATTTTAATTCATAGACGTCAAGAGCCTTTATATGCCAATAAAAGCAGTATCAACTGAATCGAATATCGATGAATGTTCTAGTCAAGACCAAGTCTAATATACTATAATTTTACAGAACTTCGCCTTAATGTCAGCCTCAGGAGACCCTTCAAATGAGAACAAGTACAAGAAATTTTTGCTTACCGACAGAAATTTCATAGGATTGTATTGTGCACTCCTGAGACGATATTTCAACTTTTAACTTAAAAAGTACAATTTTTTTATTTCTCACCAATTCGATTCGGATGTCCGTAATCCAGGAAACGGTATAGAATAACAAATAATTTGTAAACTTCAAAAACTCTTTTATATCACATGAAATAAAATTACATTAACATAACTAACGCTCCGTCGTTCGACCGCGGCCCGACCCCACTTACAGCCAATGTAACCTTTACGGATGTCAATAAAAAAATTATTCCCCGCGCACCCATGCTAAGCTCAAGACGACTATTGGCTCTTGACGGCAAATAGTACTGCTCATGGCTCAAATTAAGTGCTAATATTGTATTTATATTAATCTATAACTAAACATGTACATAGTTTATTTACAACAAATATAACCATACAGTTGATACCTATAATGCATTACCCTCTGCTTATTCTAACGTAACCGGGCCTACGAAAGTTCCCACTTCGTTGTTTATCACATACATGGGTCTCAAATAACTATAATTGTAATAATTATAATTGTTCAAGTAATATTATTTAATTATTAAAGAATTGTTCGGATTGGAATTGGAATAAATATTCCATGCTTTAGTTTTTTGTCTAGTACTTGGAATTGGTGGGGTTGTCATCCGACACCTACATATATGTATAATAATACAAGTATTGTTAGCTGTTATGTTATGGACTTTATAGAGGGATTAAATATTAAGTAATGACTAAATAACAGAGATACCTACCCGGCTATGGTCTCGCATGTATTATGGCAAAATTACAACTAAATTGTAGAATGGAAACCCAAAAAAATTAACTATTATCCGATATTAATAGCACGTGTATAGAATTCAATTATGTTTTATTGCTAACTTTTACAGAATCTTATCGGAGATTCTTCCACGGACTTTTCGCTACAGCATTGGGTTTTCAAAAATGGCGTAAGAGTGTTAAAGAGTCTATATCACGCTCATCATTACGCAGTTTGTTTGCCTGTCTCGCTATTTATATGTCAAAAAATAGTATTCAGCTAAACATTTCCGTTGCCAAAGTTATTGAAAACATAATCAATCAGAGAAAAAACTTGAAAGATTACAGTATATCCTTGGAACTAACTTAGTCACGCTAAAATTAGTAGAGAAGCATGAAATCATAAGCTAGATTGATTGATGGTTGGTTGGTGAAGGTCGAATAAAAACAAACAAGCGTGATCGAGGCTCGTCTACAAAATGCTATCAAAGTACATATAAAATAGACGCATGAGTATTTTACTATTTTTTACTAGTAGAAATCAAACTCACCAAGTTGGGCTTAGTAGTCATTGACCACATTACTAACTACTTACTAATAGCTGGACTGGCAGTCCAGTCCACTGTCTCCAGTACACCTATTGACATTAGAATGTAGGAGTGGCAGAAAGTGTATTGTTACGTGTACATTGTATGATATAATAATAGAGAAACCCTTAAGTTACTCCCACTTCCATCTATCGTTTTAATGACCGTCAATATTAGCCTCTTGTAGTAGCAATGACATGGGACAAGATTTTTGTGACGTAGTTGAAGTTCATATGAAAGAGAGTATCGGTGTAAAAATGAGAAAGGGCATGCTCCGATGGTTCGGACATGTTGAAAGAATGGCTGATG
>DWDW01001237.1:0-12045 GCA_018245635.1 Mimoniades versicolor eupheme
GGAGCTGTGGTCTGCGACCCCCAATGCAGCATACCCAGCGTGGGGATTATGTACGAAATCCTCTCAAGGGATCTCTATGCTAATTCAGTTTAATCACATTAACCCGCGTGCGATAAACTTTTACATGTATGTCAGCTGCTTTTTAATTAAATAACTTCTAAAAATCTTTTTACACCATTTTTAACTTTAAACTGACCCACTGTGGTCCATGAGATGGAAGCAAAATGAAAAAACTTTGACATGCCAGCGTTTACTTTGTATATTTCAAACATGAATAATGCTGTAGCTCATAGCCACTACTAGAAAATGTAAGTTAGAAAAATCCAATATTTCCCGACCACATATTTGAACCCGGGCCTTCTCGACCGGCAGTCGCGCTTGCAATTAAAACAACCTACGAGGCATTCAATACTCAAGTCGTTAAAGAGTCAGTCAAGAGCTAGTAGAAAGTTATAACTTACTGAATAATCTGACAAAGTACAAGTATATGTAGGTATGTACTGTACGATTTTAAAAAGTCGCTGGATTTCTACGAATATGGCCACCATCGCATATACCGCCATATGGAGTGCGGCTAGGTCGCGGTCGACTACGTTAAAATTTCACGGTATACTGACGTAGCACGCTACGGCTCCGTTGGAGCAGGGTAGCAAGTGGTGCGAATGCAACAAATATATTTTATGCTACGAATATGCTACGTGTGTGCTACAAATATGCTACAGATTATACAACCGGTCTAACAAATTTGTAATTCACAGGTAATTTACTATTAAACTTTTAATACTAGGTATCTAAATTGTCGGGCCCGTTGGTCGAGTAACGTGACTGCTGAGTTGAGTCGTGAGTTCTATTCCCACCCAGAATCTATATTTGTGTGATGATATTTTGTTCTGTTTCTAGGTGCAAAAAGAAGCTCTTAATGGATTTACTTTTTTAAGTATGTACATATGTAGTTTCTGCTCTCTGGTTACCGTAATAAAAAACTAAAACTAATAAAAACTAAAACTTAAAAAAAAAAACTAATGAATAACTGTATATTGAAAAACTGGTTTGATTTATTTTATAAATACATGGGCATTCATTGTATGGTTGGATTTTATTAAAACCAACTGACGTCATCTCTACTGAACAGAGATATTTTGCGATAAAAGTTTACCAATGTTTTTTATCGAGCCCGTTTTAATGGCATACAATCGATGGAGTTTTAAATGACGTTTGCTGACACATTTTTACACATACATATATGTAAACGACGTGTCATCCTCGTATAGCTATTAAAGATGTAGTAGCCGAGCCATAAGAGAGTATGTAAGTGAAAATGTCGCCGTGATAGAAAGAGAAAGAACATGAATTTGTATACGTGTAATCGTATCTGATTGGTTTCTTCAGTAAAGAACGCGCAAAGTTGCTGGCGGGTGCAATAATTTAAAGAAAGCAAAGAGTACCAAATGCATTTTCTTTCTCTCTCTATCGACGAGACGATTTTTTACTTTGCTCGTCTAATCTACGTATATGATATATGCATGATTATAATCGACATATAAACATCAAATTTGATATTAAACTCTATTAAGCAGGTATTTTTAAAACGACCTTGACGTATAATTTAAAGTTCCTGGTTGCTATCATAATTCCGTTTTACGATACGCCATCACTCTTTCAAGAACTAACGGCACGAACGTTGGTTAATTTAAAAAATCACTACCAATATAAGAATCCATTGCGACTGAGAAATTTTCTATTGGGTAAAATTGAATTCCAGTAGACATACTAATTCTTCTAATATTTTCATAGGATTAGGCCAATGTTATGTTAAAACCACTTGGACGTACTAATTAGCAGTAACATTGTTATTGCTAATAGACCTGCATTTAACCACTTTGTACTGTGTTCTGTAATTATAATTATTACAGAGAGTTGGAACTAATAATAAGCGTATGATGACCTTAAAGGACAGAGTTTCGATACCACAAGAGTTAGATAGCTGGTCCCCTAGCACACAACTTCTACTGACAGTGTTTTAATTCTTAAAATATATAAACAGAAAAAAGTTTCTTCTGCCTCGTGGCAAAATCTGCAAACTTGTCAGCATATAACTATATAATTATATCTCGACATCTCCACACACACTATATGTCAGCATATTACTGTATTCAGTATAATTAGTGTAGATTTTAATCTTTATAACAGAATATGGTGACAAGGAATTGTATTAAAGTTTTCATGTGAGAATGCTATATAGCACCCACATCTTTCATACTAAATGGCGCGAATTTCGTTCACAAATAAACTCATTTCCGTTCAGAAATGTGAATACTCAAAAAACATTTTCGTGTTACTCGTATGTACGTAGGACTGCGTGTGCTCTCGGCCGCAAGCAGTCGGATGCGTAATTAGGCGAATATTTAGAATGAAAATATAAACGGAATCAAGCTAATTGGAATTTGGAATTGCCAGTTTTATTGCTGGAGTGTCGGTATTCGGGTTTTTCGAATTACTCCTATTATTACCAAATTGTTTGCTTTCTCTGCCTTTCGAAGCCCAACAATAAACAGCCCCGGGATCCCGCGCACAGTCTCTATAGAAATCTATTAACTCATTGTTTTTCTCAATAATATAACGCACACACTGTTAGAAGATTTATGCCGACTTTGCCTTTATTGGCGGAATGGTAAATTGTTTCATTTATTTTAATATCGCATCTTTTTACTGAGTTGCTCATACATCATGTAAGTAAGTTTTTGTAAAGTCGCTTTGTAATCCACGGATCTGCATTTGACTCTAAATACTGCCTTTGAACTACCTACATGAAATAGTTTATACATCTTAAGCATTTCCATTGAGAGCTGTGGTACAATTAATACTGAAGTAATACACACACTATATTTCTGTATAGGTACAACGGAAAAAAGTTTATAGAAGCTATTTTATTGAATTTTTTGACACCTTTAATTACGTCAATAATATAATTTAAATGAACCTTGAAAGCATACTGGCGAAAAATTGGAAAATTACTTTACATGACGTCCTTTATAATAAACATTTCTAAACCATGAACAAGACTTGTTTCACTTATTGGATTTTGCGAATCTTCCATAACGAGTCCACTGTGTAATCCTTCGCCTTTCCATTACGAATAAGCCGCTCTTTCCATTTTGCGAGCCGAAAAGTGTCTTAACGAAAATGGAGCAAGGAAACAAGGAACGAATGACGTCGAACACTGCCGATGCCGCTTCAATCACATTCAATTGAATTTGCAAGGCGGCAGTGTTCTGTGTGACGAGTTACTGCCGCCACACCGATTCCTTGGGTAACAGCAGTGTTTACGCCTCTGGGTTCCAAGCTTACATAATATTGACAATTGATTAATACACGTAGCACAATGGCATGTGTGCATTGGAATGAACATAACTGTAATCGATTGTAGAATCATATTGATCCGATTTAAAGCTAATTTTAGCTTCATATTGGTCGTACCAGTCAACAATAAGCCTGTTAGAAAGCCTTTGCTACGTATCTCAAGGTCACAGGCGAGACGCCAATTTTCTCTGTACGTTGAACTTTATAATCGCGGCTACAGGTACTTGCTTGATGTTGGAGTTAACCCTTTATATAATAACTACAAATTGGCAGATTATGAGATTAAGCTCATAAATAATGTAATTTAATAAGAAATATAAAAAGGGTCGTTTAAAACGAGATTGCCTCGTTCGTCCTGTTGGTTGCAAGTGCGACTGCCGATCAGGAGGTCCTGAGTTCAATTCCCGGGTAGGGCACTACTAAATTTTTCTGACTTAGATTTTCTAGTAGTGGTTCGGAGTCTGGATATGTGACCGGTGTATGGCAATAGGCTCACCACTGATTCCATAGTGAGACATAAACGTAACTGGTGAAACATGGAAGTGTATGACACTCCTCTGCCTACCTCTTCGGGGATAACAGGCATGGTGTTACATAAAAAAAGAGAATTTGTGTAATTGTTTTTTAAATTTAATGAATCTGAACTACTCGAATACATGACGAATACTTGCAATTGTATTAATGTAATATCATTTTACAACTACAGACAATTGTAGATAGAAGTTATTTTACAGATGTGTGTACCCGTGTGCGTATAGATTGATTAATATAGGTGAAAATCGTCAGGTCTGTAAGAATAAAGATATTTTTCACTCATCGTTCTCTTTTTACCCCATAAGAGATCTGTCGGGTCATTGTAATAACAATGTTTATTATTATTATTAATAATGGAATCTAAATAAATAGTTGCATAAATGATGAGATTAATTTTAAAAATATAAACTATCATAACCTGAAGTAAATGCTCCAAAAATCTATACAAAATGAAATTGGAAGGATAAGAAGAAAATTCTTATCGAGCTATAAGTGAGCTTCTAACTGAATGAAAATGAACGGATTTCTTGCACTTCAATCACATTTAAATTTGAAAATCCCGTCTCGTTGAGCGATCGCCCCTGGAGATGTGTCCGACCGGCTACAGTATTATATCTCCATTTATACGCTGATCAATAAGATTCTAAATAAATGAAAAAGTAAAAATATGAACATAAATAACCTAATTTTATTAAACACACTAAGAATTACAAAACACAAATTTGAATGTGTTCTAACGATGAACAATTGAACGAGTTTTTAAGAGACATCTAGGTGTTACGGTTGCATTTAAATTTAAAAAGCCTCTTTTGTCAAGCCGCAGTGTCACAGCGGATGTGTCCGCCCGGTTACAACATAATATCCTTGTTTGTACGACAATCTCCATAAGCTAACTCGCGTGGAGGGCGCTCATTTTATCCCCTTTACTGTTTTTACGCAAAGTATTTTTGTTCCCGTTTTACCTGCATATCCAAAATATCATTCACTTTTCTTGACATATTGAAAAGTTTGAAACATACATATGTATGTATTTTATTTCTTCTTATGTGAATGCCTCGTTGGTCGTGTTGGTTGCAAGTGCGACTGCCGATCGGGAGGTCCTGGGTTCGATTCCCGGATCGAGCACTACTAAATTTTTCTAATTTTGGTTTTCTAATAGCAGCTCGGAGTCTGGACATGTACCCGGTGTATGGCAATAGGCTCACCACCTATTCCATAGTGGGACGTCAGCGTAACTGGTGAAACATCGGAGTGGTCTGTCTACATTCATCTGCCTACCTCTTCGGGGATTATAGCCGTGATGTTACGTTCTTCTTATGTTTCACATTAGAATATATTAAATATTAGAATATATTAAATATAAATATAACTTTTAACGACTACGAAACTGTTTTTACCGAACAACGTACCTAAAATCAATATGGCATGTGATTTAAAGAGCCCCGAGCCCCAACACTAAATTCCTGTAAGCATTCGACTAAACAAAAATGCAGTGAAAAGGATCGTATTTGGATAGTGAGATTGTGCATACTTCAATTACTTTGAGATTTAAAAATCTCGTCTCGTGTCGCGTCCCGTGCATGTATGTATCCGGCCAAGCGGTCACAATACAGTGTCCCTGTGTGTGCCCGAATCTACATAAGCCATCTGAAGTGGACGTTAGATGATACAATTTCCGTCGTGATATTAACCAGTGTGCCTTCAACACTTGCATACTCGTAAAATACTGGTAATATTTGCGGTTAAAATTTGTGATAAACATGTATATAGTTGTAGGTTAACCTGTCCGCAGTTAAAATTTAAAATCACAACGAATTATAATAGTCATGTGATTTATTTTAATAGTATATCCATACTTTAGCTACTCGTATACTGTTGAAAATTCATCTGCCCTGTTGGTCCAGTGGTTAGGGACCGTGAATGCTGAGCAGAGGGTCATAGATTCGATTTCAGATTGTATATTTTTTTTATAAAATACATATTCGTGTAGCGAGCAGAGATATTTATTTCTCGGGCTCTGTGACGTGTCGCTCTTCAAGATAACCGCAAAAAGCGCTTTAGTTCCAATCGACAAAGTTCGTCGCGTGACACACGTGTTCATAAGTAACGAAACCAGTTGCCATCGGATGATCTGTCTGCCTGTTTTCTAGGTCCTGAGACACGTATGAGGATATCAATAAAAACTCGGAAAGTACTACGACATGTAGAGGCAGTGCTACGAACCATAGCTACAAAATTATATTCAAACATGTATTGTTACACTTGCATAAAAATTAAGAGCAGCGATACATTTTAATTGAACAAATATAAAATATTATTGATATGTTTTGTATTATTAACTCGTTCCAACATATTTGAAATCATGTATGTGTAATGCACGTAATGCACATTTAAATAAAATTCTATAAAGTAACTATAGGAGTCAGTTACCATAATAAGCTTAAGAAGAAACTTCGCTGCTTTGTCATGCAATATGTATTTTAATAATGAATACTTATATTGAAATAAAGTATCATTTCACAGTTAAACACGAGTTTCCTGTCAGATAAAAGACAAGGAGGCCCATGACCACGGTGGTCAAGCACAGATAAATAAATATAGAACCAAAGGACATTATATCTCAATATTCAGTAGCTTGTCACGAATAGGACGATCTGTGATGGCTTTGATGTTTTTCGCTTACATTTATCAAGGTTTGTTTCTCTACATTATATTTCCATTTATTAACATTTTACATATTCCTTAATCTTATATTTTACTTATTTCCATGCAATATTTCACCACTTATTATAATTTTTTAGGTCTTGTTTTTATTTAAACCATTTAGCAGCCTATGTACTTTATTATGTTTTTTATCAGCACACTTCTCAGAGGTCGTCAGAAAGGGTGAAAGATTTTTAAAATACTGATGCGCGAGAAAATTTAATAATCATTAAGCTCTAGCCTTCCCTTACTTGTGCGCTACGAAACGCGTTAACTTAAAGCAATGACCTAAAACGAAGCCTTGAAATTCATCAAAAATTTAATTCGTAAATCACCAAAATGAAGAAAGCCGAACATTCTCCGGCGTCTCCTTATCTACGTTACTTATAGTTTACATAAACTTAGTTTTCTGGAAACTTTTGCACAAATTAATGAATTTCATCACGTCTCATAGGACACAGCTTTAGATTACGTCGACGACATGTACTTTCAATACATTTACTAATTTTCTTTTTTGCGCATCGTTCAGTGATTTATTGAGTTGTTATTATTATGATATATTATCACACCAAGACTTGGTGTGATGATATATCATAATAATATTGAGGTAGACAGAAAGTACAAACACTAAATATCTCTTACGTAATAATCCTTACAAAGGGACGTACTTCTTCTATAATTGTTTATTAATAGTACATAATTTACCCACTCAGTATATGTGTAAATATTGTACATGTATATGTGTAAATATTGTACATGTATATGTGTAAATATTGTACATGTATATGTGTAAATATTGTATTGTTTCTGAGTACAGAAAATATTTGAACCATTTTCAGTGTTCCAGTAACGCCTTTGTGTCCGGTGTCGCTGACGTCATGCGCTCTCATTAAAAAATATATATTTCGCCATTTCGAAGCCTCAAGCTGTTGGAACTCTGCAGATAATAAAGTTTGGAACGGCCCTTCGTGAGATGCATAAGTGATTTATTATAAGGCGCTAGCGGAAGCGTTATGAATAAAATGGCATGAGTTATCCACGTAGAGGTAACATAAGTTTTATCGAGATACATACGTGGACATCACGTCTGTAATCCCTAAAGAGATAGGCGGATAAATATAGAACACTCCCATACGTGAACCTTAACTTCATATATCTAATTAAAAATTAAGTTTTGTGTATACGATACTAAAATTACCGAAGTCAAATAAAGTAAACCTAAAGGATACTTCACAATGCTGCACCGTGACAGCATTAACAGATCTTCAACATAACGACAGTTACCGAACACAGATGAACGGAACTGATTAATGCTCTCTTTGTAAACATGAAATCTTTTAGTATAAACAGAAAAGCCTTGGGCTCATAAATGATAATCGCATATTTAATAGGGTTAATTGAGCCAGATTTCGGTCAGCATAATATTTTATTTTATACACACATCGTAACCATCTGAAATGTCAGCATATGAGCGTAATTTATAACCGCATTGAATGCACTCAGCACAATGACGTCATATTATAAGAACTAGATTTGAGAAATAAATTTTAATTCATTCATGCGAAAACTCCATAAATGTGACAGTGACTCTACTAACTACTAAATAAACGTCAAGTTGTTACAATATATTCAATTAAATAAATAAGGATGAATTACAATTCAATTGTCTATTAATTATTTATACAACTCCAATGTTATTCCATCATCATTAACATCATTCAAAACAATGACATTAGCCACTACCAATAAGCGCCATCGTACCCTGTCCTCAACCTATGTCCAACTGAGGACTCATATAAGCTGAAGATGATGATGGAAACAATGACAATTCAACAATATACCTACGAGTGAAAAGCACCATCTGCTGGGTCTACGATTACAAGTGTCCACATCATATAGATTGAAACTGGGACACTGTCCCGATTACACATACCCTTAAATTATATGAAGCGCTTGGAATCCTGACGCACTTGCAAATCGTAATCGATACGAAGAGCTAAGCAACACGAGATATGAATATCTTAAAAAAAAAGAGGGCTTTTTTAGCTTCTTTACTTAATCAATCGCTCCTCAATAACATTGTACGGGCGAGAGTGACTGTATTTTAGGTTTTCACTCCTTGTTTACTGAAACGCCTTTGTTGATTTTTGATATTAAAATAGCGTAGGAATAGAAAAATCAACTCGTAAAACAGCAGAATAATGAATGAAGGAGTTGCAGAAAGTGCTAAGGTTTCTATGTGAAACAGCAAACTGTCGCAGTATATATATTCATACGTATGATTATATTATGTAAAATATGAAACTATGTTGAAACTGAAGAAATCTTGATCTTTTCAAATACATGACAGTTACAAGATGTTCATAAGTAACAATATCGAAAGTTAATTACGAAACGCGGTCAATTTATTTTTAAATTAAATTGTACACATTCATTTCAGCAAGCCACCCTCGTCTAGCTAACAAACGTCTATAACAACAAGGGATACCAAAGCGGTGCCTTAAAGACATTTTTCAATTCTGTTTTTAATAAAGAACATGTCGAGGCGCCTGAAAATACCTTCGAGGGAAGCTCATTTTACAGTTTACAGGTTTATAAGAGAAAAGAACGAGCATATCAGACGATTGAACACTGGCACGTACCCAGTGGGCGAAGTTTTCTGTTCGCCGAGTAGCATTTCGTGGTACAAACAGTTAAATATTATCGGCTATCGCCCGAGTGCTTAAAATATTGAAATATCGTTCTTGCCTTACTATTTATATGCAACGTTGTAACGTGTTTGTACCCGATTTGGAATAGATAGCATGTATATATAAACTAATCCCATCGGGCTATTCCTGCAGTATTGTCATGAATTTAACACTGATAGTGTTAATAAAAACCTATTCAGCACCTATTCCATAGTGAAACGAAAGCGTAATTATTGAATCGTAGGAGTATACTACATTCCTCTGTCTACCTCTTCGGGGATTACAGGCGTGATGTTACGTTATTCAAAATTTTCACCGACTGAACTGAGATTAGCAGTCTTATTATTACAGTCCTGTTTGGGATTAGTCGCAAATTTATATAGGCGGCAGCGGTTATTCTTCATTCTATAAAATGTCGAACAACGCAGTAAAGAAGAGAGAGTGTTTAAGAGATTGAAACCAACTGCACAAACGCGTTGAATACTCGTAATGTTTTGTTACATAACGCAGCAGCGACTAAACTTTCTATATATCTAACTAAACTAACAAGTAAGTTTGACCGCAAACCGACCTCAATGTAATATGTCTAATTGCCAACCAACTGTAACGGAACATGACATGTCTTGACATAAAATATGTACGCGCGAATTTACAATCTGAGACTTGCGGTGACCGCAGTCTGTTTGTTGCTTGTGATGTATGAGTGCGGTTTGGCTGGAAGTTTCTTCAATTTAGTTGCTGTTTCGAAGTATCACAGAATTATGATTATAATATATCAATATCAGTATTATTGAGCGGGCGACGGTCTACTCCGCTCGTTCTTACTGTAAATTACTTTATACCCCACATATGACCACGTGCGGGTGGAGAGACGAGACGCACAAATGTAACTTTCTAGACTAACAATTAGTCCCATGAGTAAACTGAAATTTCGTTGTTATATATTCATAAAAATATTATATCCATGGTTGTTTTTGACACAACAATCTAAATTTCTTCCTTTTCAAGTATATTTTTTCAAAACACAACAGTCATATTACGTTCTCGGAATAGTCAATGAAAAGCATTACTTTCATTCTAAACACAATTCGTGCCAGCTGAGGCGAATCGGCCTTGCGGATTCGAAAAGTATTACGGAAATTAGACTATGACGCGAGGGCGACAATTTTGTGCATAGCTTGAAAACTTTCTTTGAACCTCAAAAGGCAACTTGGTAAATGGTATGTAATGTACCTCCGGTACCTTACTACTAGTAATATTCTGAATATCTATACACAGAGTCTACTGCGACCTTGTGATAAGTGGGAATCCTTGTAGAAGGACGGCGGACCAAAACTGCTACAACTATTCCGAAAACATACAAATTAAGCCGGTACATAGTTAAAGCCTATTTTAAGTAACTTCGTAGCGATTCGTCAACTTATCGGACACTGATCACAAGTTAGTTTTTAGATCAATTAAAATGATGAGTACGTCTCTCTATTTTCGAGTTTGTGGTATTTTTAATTGACGGTTAAAGTAACGTTAAATGGAATAAAATAAAGAATATTTAAGAAATAAGCATTGGAAATTACTAAATTTACTTTTAGTGACAAAAATTTAATTAGAATGTATGTATATGAGTATGGCAACAAACATGACTAAATTCGGCAAAAAGAAAGCGTTAAGTAAATAAATAGAGAATATTTTTATAAATTTAATACATGAAAGATTAATGAAGGTTAATTGTGAAGAATTATGCAAAATTACGAGAATTCATATTCATTGATGAAGCAAAATTTCAATAATTTTATCTTAAATATGGAGGGGTTTAAATATAACTATTTACAATAACTTTTAACTATGCTCCTTTTGTGTTCTATTATTTTGGCATATCGCGATTTTTGTGACATAATGTTGGCAGGACACAGTCAGGCTAGGAATTTTATGAAATCTTCTATTTAGTACAATTTTATTAATTACGTACTTAACTGAAATCTATGTTAAGCAAGATTAATAAATAAGCCAGAGCCAAGGCGAGTCTCTAATACACCGCTTAATAATATTGAATGTAAATTCAATTAAAGTTTGATATCCGATACATTCACAGCGATAGCGTTACGAAGTGGTACTGTTTAATTAGGCAAGAAACAAGATAAGCATTGTTATTTATTCAACCCTTGGATTTGACTAATTAAGCAAACACAAATCCAATACTCCGACATCTGATACATTCACATGAAAATTTAAAGACTTTTGTACTCTGTATACAAACTTTTAACAAAGTAACTTTGGAAAAAGTTAAGATATGTATATATCTGATATAAAATCATTAAAACGTAATAAAATGTAACATTATGTAAACTCCAAATAGGTAGACAGAGAAACGTAACATACACCCAGGTTTTGCCATACGCTGAGTACTAGCCAGATGAAATACATTGGCAATTGGATGGTTAATTAGAAAAAAAAAAATCTTTATCTTCATGAGCCTGAGTTAGTCCACGGCTGGACTCACGCCTGCAATAAGGAGTACGATGGGTTTGGTTTGGTTCTTTGGTTTTCCGTATCCAACTTGTACTGTCACCTACACACATCACAGACCATGGTCCATGGTCTCCTCTTTAGAAGTTATCTATCCCAACGATTATCGGTTCTTGCATATTATAAAATATATTACGTAACATCACGCCTGTAATCTTCGAAGAGGCAGGCAGAGGAATGCAGAACACTCCCACGTTTCACCGGTTACGTTTACGTCCCACTATGGAATAGGTGG
>DWDW01001238.1:0-12044 GCA_018245635.1 Mimoniades versicolor eupheme
CACCACCTATTCCATCGTGGGACTTAAAAGTAACTGGTGAAACGTGGGAATGTTCTACATTCCTCTGCCTACCCCTTCGGGGATTACAGGCGTGAAGTTACTTTTTTTTTTTATACATTTAAGCTCTATGCACAACTTCTTCAAAATGGATAAAAATATGTAGTTTTCGTCACGTATTAATGTACAGATAGAGAATAATAATACGTTATAATCAGTATCACAATTCAACAAAGCAGAGTCAAAATTATGACCCAACAGATCAGTCGAAAACACGCATATACAAAAACAAAACTCACGTAAGCCAATATGAATATATAATGCACAGTACCTACTTGTGCCTAGCTATGTTTCGCTCTATGATGCCATAACGTTTCAAATATGTTTATAGTCACGCTATACTAGATAGGTATTTACATCTGTCTTATCAGAGTAGTTTTTTACTGTTACATAGCGTGTATTCCCAGTTGTAGTCGCAACCATTATTGCTGGTTAACAGTAGCGTAAATGCCGCTACGCTGCAATCTACTGGACGGATATGATAAACCAATGTTTTTGAAATTTTCCTATTGTGGCGTCAAGAGGGAACCTGACAGCAAGCACCAAGACAATATTGGAACCTTAATGAATTGTAAGAGTATTTGATAGTGTACATTGTAACTAAAGAGCTATAAGTATTCTACAGTTCAAATTGAAGAAATCTAAAACATTTTGGATAACTGTCATTAACAGTCTATCCGAAAAGTAAAAAAAAAGTTGTAGGATTATTTGCCTTAATTAGATCGATCGTAAATAGATATGTAGGAATATTTTTCCACTGTAATGTGGCAGTGTCTACATTGTACTCCTTTTTTTTTCTTGTACAGTACGCGAAAATTAAGCAAAATATTTAAATCATCGTACCATTACATTAAAGGACTTCTGAATAAAATTTCATACATGTGAGGCAAAGCACAGACTGAATGATGCCAAAACTGTAAGTTGGCCTGCATTGCATTTGCAGCTTTATAACATAAATACACCTTGCGAGTTATAGAAACAGCGTAATATTCAGGTACCCGCATAATTCATGCGCTCAGTCGACCGCATCGGTCACACGCCATGTGTTTGCGAGCTCACTGTGTATCCTATGACAAATCTTATGTAAATAAAAACTTGCTATTTAATTTTTTATAGTCTTAGCCATAATTATACTATTGTAATTACACTTCTACAAATGAACAAAAGAAGACCACGGAAAATTACGTTTGAATGCTTAAAACAAAGTACAGTGGAATTGCTGCGAGAAAATATCAAGGACAAGATCTTTGTTGATCTTTGACGTTAAAAATAATACATCTGATCCACATACAACATAGCCACATATAAAAAACAAAAACAATATAAATGCAGTGATCGTATAAAAACTGTTAAAAGTAACTCATTCGTAATTGTAAATTTACTTTAATTAACATCCATCAGAGTACCCGTCATGATTGTCGATTCAAGAATAATATATTTATTACTTTTATATGAATAAATAAATATAATATGTTAAATATATAAGGATAAATTAATCATTGCAAAGTTATATGGAACGTAATATAGGCTGTTACTGAAAAACTGCTGGCGAGTGGACGCGATGCGGTACGTAGCCGGTCGCCTGCATTATTCATGTGCTCGCTACACCGCATCGGTCACACGCCCGCGCCCGCGGCCTGACAATTTATTTTATACGAGACACAACAGTTTTTAAACCTAGATAACCACTGGTTAAAATCACAAACTTAATAAATAAATCGCGTTGAGACGAGTCATAGCGAATTGTTAATGAGTGTATTGTGTGCAGCGCAGAATACTGTTTGATAGGGTCAAAACCCTAGTCTGAAGTGACTAATTCGGCGTGCGTGTATGAAGAGAATGATGATTATAGAAGAATTTAAAGTCTGTAAGGATTGAGATCTAGCATTCAGTGTTCACTGCCTACCCGGTAATGGAACTTGCGAAATTATATTATTTAGGTACAAAAATCGATGAAATGAGAATAACACATCCGTAAATCGTCTTTAGTGGCGTTTGAAAGTAATTCGATGTCGGTTATAGACATAAGTGTAATGGGTGCCAGGTATTTTAACCACTAACTTCTAGACAGCTGAGTTCTAAGTGACTCATCTGTCCGAGCCACTGTTGTTTTACTAAAATACAGTAAAAGTAACTTTACCTTTACTTGTGCAACAGTAACTTTCTGTATCATGTAAATAGATTACGAAACAAAAAGTGTCATAAAAAAAATGAGGCCTTTCTTTATTATTTGTATAATATGTATATGGCTGTATGGCAATGAATGCTTTTGGCCCTCTCACTCTCTTAGGATGTCCATGTCCAATAGTGGAACGATAAAAAGTTGAAAAAAGAATGCAAAGAAAAATAGTGACAATAAACTCGATTTTAAAAGATATCTCAGCAAACAAGCAATATCTATGTATACACTGAGCTTTAACACCAATTGCTAAAACATTTATAGCCAAGCACCTACAAACAAATTGGTAAAACAAAAAACTTCCCACGACTAAGCTTGTGTCTTCGAGACGTTATTATCAAAAAAACCGTCTTCTCAGAACATTTTGACAAAACGTTTCCAAGTTATGACCTCATAAAGCGTCGATACCGGAGCCAGAGTCAATGGCTATGGGTTATAAATACCATATTATTTACCACCGTCGCATCACTCACGGTTGACATTAAATACACAAAATTACACCTCAGCCGCTGTATGGTATTGTCGCAAAAAGTTTATTGCTCATTTTTTGCTAAGCTCGCCGAAATGCCAAGCGAGACGAGAGTTTCGAGTCGCGATGAATGATGGACTCTATGGGTTGGAAACATTATAATATATATTTCGTTTGAACAAACTAATTACATATATTAATTTAATGATTGTAATATTAATATATTGCTAGTTCATATAGATATCTACATCATTACCTATGTATATCTGTAACATTATCTCAATTATTTTCAAATGCGAGTTCTTTTTCCGTTTTGATTTATTCACGTGACCAATACCAGAGCACGCGTGTTCTAGAATTTTCGTTTGTCTGTTTCTGCGACTAAATTAATTTCCGAAATGGCTGCGTGTGTATTTTCGAAACATTCTAGAATATCTAGATCGAAATCGATGTAGATGATTAGTAACGAACTGGTTTAATGTATTGTTTATGTGTGTAACGAGAGCAAAGTCACGTGTAATTGTTAGCTAGAAGGTATATAGGAGTAAGACAGCTAGTAAATACTAGTATATATAATATCAATTGTTGTGTCGCTAATGTATTCATAATCTGAATGAAAACGAAATGCTTTAAGGATGAACACTATAGTTAATACACAATCATCATCACTCTGTACCGGTCCACTGCTGCCCGCAGACCTGGAAACCACGCCACTGACCTCGATCTGCAGCTCTTCGTACCCAACCGCTGCCGGCCACTTTGCGTATACCGTCACTCCAACAGCTGGAGGGCGTTCTGCGCTACATTTGCCAAAGCGTGGTCGCCACTATAATTGTTATAAATACTGTAAGTAATTTGTAGGCGTCAGTGTATAACTAAGACTTATTAATACATATTACACTTTTCAGAAGGTGTCTCTTGTTCCAATTTTGTAATGTTTATCACTTGCAAAGCTTCTTGAGATAGATGTATATAAGAATCATTATTATTATTTACATTACATGAGATGTAAATAAAATACAGAAAATACATAGATACTCAAACTGATATCTCATACCAATTAAATTTGATAGTAATTCCGATTATATTGATATAAATGCTCCTGTTTTCAAAAATATAACGTTCGTTAATATAAATGCATTCTAAATCATGCGTGCGAATTATTTTTCCCTCGAAACTTGTAGGGTTGAATTATTTATGCTGGTTGATATTAAATTGACACATCTTCTGCGATTACTGTACGGTAATCAACGTTGTGTGATAAATTTTATTATTCAAGCACCACTCGAGTCCGTCGCCATTCTGCCGTCAAGTTAAAAATTGTTAAAAAACATGGAACGGTGTCCAGCCGCCGCGAAAGATACAATTAATAAAAAAACAACCTGCCAAAAAAACTTTTTTAAAACTCAGTACAGTCGAGTTTGGTGATATATACCATCGCAAACTTGATTTAAATACTGTACCAAAAAAGTGTAACTCTTATTGCAACATCTATAAAGTTGATATTTGATCGTATATGAGAATCTTAGTGATAAACACAAAGTTGTCAGTTCATAAAAGGCTTTGACAGTTCGCGGTAAGGTCGGCAAAACGGTAGGTTGGACAATTTCGATGTCGGGAAGATATTATGAATCGTTTTTGTCAAATGTCCACTTCTGTGGCCACGTCCGCTCAAGTTTCTGCCGTGTTTTGGGTATCGTTCGTCTCATGAAAATCCTCACTTAAGAAAAAGCCGTAAGAAAAAATATTATCATTGTCACTATGTCAATAACTGAGTCTTTCTATGTCATTCTCATTTCAAAGCTCTTTTTGTTGTTTTGGGTACTTTATAAACATGTACATTGGGAACGGCTTTATTAAATATAATGTCAAGTAAATGCGCATATAGATCCAAAACGTAAGTCAATATTTAAAAGAAAACGTCTTGTGATTCATTTGTGTATACTTACTGATGAAGTTGCTAGAAACAACTGGCATGTAATAAACCTTAATAATAATACTAACAATAATAATTTATAGCTATTTCTAATGATTCGCCACTCATATATGATTAGAAAAATTACAGTCGTAAATTTGGTTTTCCGTAATTATCCCTTTCTTAGATATTAAGATATTTTTTAGTCATTGTACATTGTACAAAATTTGTTTAAAACATATTTTACGGAACCCTCAAACATGTCGTGACATTCACTTTACTCCATATTCATATATTAGACACCACACATTGCCCAGTTCACTCTCCACTGCGTTTTATCAAGGGCACATAAAAAGCGAGACGACTTAATTTAGAAATTTAAAGGATTCGACTCATAAATTGCTCAATATCCATAAAGTTTACATTAAAATACGTAATGTCACGTAATATCACGCCTGTCATCCCCGAAGAGATTGGCAGAGGAGTGTAGTACACTCTCGTGTTTCACCAGCTACGTTTAGGTCCCACTGTGGAATAGGTGGTGATTCTAATGCAATTCACCGGGCTTATTTGGACTCCGAGCCACTTCTAGAAAAATCCAGAAGTTAGAAAAATGTAAACTAGAAAATTTAGTAATGCCCGACCGAATCGAACCCAGAACCTCCCGTTCGGCAATCGCACTTGCAACCAATACGACCAACGATGCATTTATACAAAACAGTCTAATCTACCACCATTGGGATATAGACAAAACATGTGTCACCAACCTTATAAATGACGGAAACAAACAATGGCACTAGAGAGTTATATTTAGGATTTTCAAATATACCAAAGGATCGAAAGATGCATCAAAGTGACTTATTAATATTCTCATCAAAATAGCAAAAAACCAGCTCGTATAAAATGAACGTTGCAGATATTCATCATCGTCAGCATCAACGTTTTTGTCAAATAGTTTATTGGCCCACTGTTGGACATAATACTTGAGTTAGAATAAGAATGTTTTACATGGTAAACTTCCACGCTAGTCAGGTGCGTGATATCAGATTTTACACGCCTTAGAGAGTATTAAGGAGGACTCTAAGGTGTACAGATTCCCTCACGAAGCTTTCCATCATCGTCATAGAAAGAAATATTTTATCTTACAAAAAGCTTAAGATTGTATGATCGGAGCGCATGCCAACACCTTAATCTCGTAAATTATAATTCTACCAAAATTAACGTTTATTTAAAATTATTATTTTTTGTGCGAACTTGTCCTATTTTCCATTTTCAAATAATTAGGTATAATTTTTTTAAAGATTACAATGTAGTGTTGGCATTTAAATTCGTTATTTGTATTTTGTGTTTATTGGCGTTCATAGATGACAAAAGGGGACTTTTTTGACTATGAAATAGAATAAAAATTTAAAACGTGACAATGAGAACATCATTGGTTTAGCAGACGGTACCTAACAACTAAACTAACAGGTCAGTCAAGGTATATAATTTTATAATTGCATCTTGATACACACACGATGTTACACATGTAAGTGATTTTATTACAATTTCTGAAGTACCTACTTACAATTCCCTTTAGGTAACATTAAACAAATGTTCCGTAATTGTACCAGCCATTCCAAAGGGAGATTTTCCTTACCACATTCCACAATTGTCAATTTAATCTTTTTAATCTCCGTCGTCCTACAAATGGGGACTTCAAAGAGAAGTGTTTATGACATCGAGAGTACAATGTGTGTATGGAGGGGCTGGAATGCGCGTCTTTGGCTATGCACACAAGGGGAGATATTAATTGTATACTCTTTGGGATTTTTGTACGACGAAAATTTAAAACGCTTCGATATTTTTGTTCCTTTGCAAATAATAAACATAATATAACGTCACGTCTGTGTTTTCCCGAAGGAGTTAGCAGACGGGAATAGTACACATACAAAAATATGTAGATAGATAGTTTTAGTGTAATCTGTATAAATGTTGCAAATAAAAAAGTAATTTCTATGTCTTTTTCATTATGTTATCACGTCAGAAACATAATTTTAACTTTGAGGTAGACTTCCTTTGAGGAAAAAGCCTGTAATGGATTTACGTCAAGAGTTTTATATCACGACGTGATCTGTAAAGCGGTTTGTATAACTAAAACCGTTATTAAAAGATAATTTTTAAGAATTTTGTAATAAAAGAGTATCATGAAAAAATGCTTTATTAACTTACTTTATTATTTTATGATTATTATTATTTTTTCATTTATTTATTGTTTAAAGATTGCAATCCTAATACAAATCAGCAAGCCACTACAGCTAGGTCGAAAGCATCGTATCTCCAATCGTACAGGACTATCACTCGTCTACTACATTCAACATTATCTTAATATATACGCAAACTAATTTCTAAGACTTTTCACAGTTCATCCGCCAATATCTTACCTAATTGGTTAAAATAGATGAGTCTTTGTCTTCCTTTCCAACTGCATATACCAACATTTACTAATACAGGTTTTGTTATTCTATCATTTGCGAATCTTTCCAAAACTAATTCTAATGTTACTTTATTTATAGGTATTCTAACTAATCAACTCATTTGTCAGATAAATCAGCACACAATAGACAATCAAAATTCTCTTCAGTAATCTAAGTAACACGCTGTAGCTAAGCTTTTAAGGTTCACCCCTTAACAAACGGCACTCACTGGGTCTACATCTTCCGGTGTCAAACAGAACAAATCCATAGTTTACACGTGTACCGCTCCAAGTACTGGGAGGGCAATGGCCGCGCTAAATTTGTTCCTTCCTGCAAGGTATTGAGTTATTTTCGATAACGATTACTGTACCGAGCACTATACGGAGAGGTGGCCGAAGTTTTTCACGATGGTGTTGAGACATTGTCATGCTATGAAGATTCTATAGCCACACGAACAGTTGTGAGGGCAATGACTAAGTTTCACCAATCAATAGAGGATTGTAGTTATATTGAATAGCATCAATCGAATTTAAAAATTTGAACCTTATGATTTATTAACTTTAAAAATATTTAAAGTTATTTTTAATAAATCAAAATCAAGCTTCCGGACAACTTTCGTTTATTGTAAATCCAATTGTAGAACTTTATATAGTCGTTACAAGAACAAAGGTGTGTGAACATATTCTTAAATTACTGGTCATAATATCTGTTATAATTTAGTCTTAATAATAACTAGACAGTCAGTCCAATTCATGATAAATGACCAGAATCAAGGCTCCGAGAAAACATCATACCTATCACGGATTCACTAGACTAACCTTCATAAGTAACAATATTTTCACAATTCCAGGCTATGTCTAATTATACTATTTCAAAGTGAATCAAACATAAACTAAATGAATCTATTGGAGTTCTAACCCAAAAACGCCCAAAACTACTAACGCTGTGCCCATCCATAACGGGCTCATTACAATCCGTGCCCGAAATAGCGCCCTGAATACGCCCGAGTGTTATTACCAAAACCGCTGGTATAGTGTTTGTTATAGATATTTTAACGAGCGGCAATTCATGTTTGGGTGGTCCTCTCGTAAACTGTGTTCACATCGGACATAGTTTTAACTATCTCTGTTATTGGGATTAAGGAATACAGTGACAATCGCAACTTGGTTGTGAGACTAAGGATTTAAGCATAGGCAAGTAACTAGTAATAAATCTCTATTTGTGGTCCTATTTCAAGAGCTCCCACCGACCGTTACAAGGTTTCGGCTTTTTTTGCTCCTCTAATACCTTCATGAAGGACACCAATTGGTGGACTATTGCGTAACATTCTTGGTAGGAACATCCGTCAACAAGCAACTCCGACCCTCGATTTCAAATTGTCTTGTCACTGCTTTCTTTAAATGTACATACTTAATTTTCTATTCTGAAATGTCATCAAACCAAATACTTTGATTTTGCGTAGATACTCTGAAAACCATGAATTATTTTATGAGAGGTTGGTGATTAAAATGCCACCCAGATACTGGCAAGTTTGAGTGCTACGGGCTTAGATTACACATTTATGAGAACAATAAAAATGATGGCTCCCTAAACACGAGTGTAACAGTTATCAAACAGTTGAAAGAGCTTGACATTTTTAGTTTTTAGAATTTTTTCAAAATCGTAATAATACATACAGCCATCTTTTGGAGTGGACGCCAATATTTGCACCCATTAAGGAGCATGCTATAAAAATGTAGGTACTTTAGGACCGAAAATGTTTTAGAAATTTGAATATTTACACCTTTGTAGATTTTATATTCATATTACGTCTGTCTCGTAGACGTAGTAGTTTTAAGCGCGATTGATGAGCAATAATCTCTGTGCGATCACTGGTTTTCTACGAAATATCGATGGGTTTATCTAATTTGAACTTCTCAGTTGTTATTCGGTGTCTGAATTTGTATCCGATGTATAGCAATATGTTACCCGCTATTTCATGGAACCTATAACATATTTCGTCACCCTAATAGGTCCTGTACACAATAACATAAAATACAAAAGGCAATTAAATGGTTAGTGGCATTCTCCACCAGTCAACCCTTGGAGAATATTAAACAATAAGGAAACATAATATAACAAGCAATGAAACGATATCAGTGGACTGTGATCACACGTAATTAAGATTATACAGTACTAAGTTTATATGGTGCTAAGTTGGTAATAAATTACGTCACATCTGAAATCCCCGTAGAGATAGAGAGACGAGTACAAGCCCACGTTTCATCGGTTACGTTTAGGTCCGACCGTAGAATAGCGGGTGAGCATATTGCCATCCATCCGGCATGAACCCAGACTCCGAGCCACATCTAGTAATTTTAACCAGACACAATAAATCAATAAATTAAGCTGAGGTTATTCACCAATAATCCACGATTACGGTCGATGGTTGCATTTCTGTAATACTATGTATGTATAATTACACATACATATTACATTACATAATATTCAATTGTCCGAGTGTGGTGGTTACAATCGGTTATTTTTGTATAAAATTTTATTATTTTAGAAAAATTATTTAGGTATATTAATTTATTTTAATTTTTTTACTCAATTTATTCTTCGTATAACGAGGAATTATTCAATACAACAATGAATAAGTAATTAAAGATTTAAGGTGCAGGATTATTATACCTACATTTGTTTCTTTTAACTTCTAGAACATTTAATGTAAGTGAGAAATCGTGCATTGCAAGTGCAAGTAATGCAAGTGAGAATTTTTCTATTTCTTACCTAATTTAATCAACATTTAATACTGTACCTCCATTACCGCATTCTTATAATCGGTGATAACATTTTAATGCCTAAATTTCCGATCATATCGGCTCGAAAACCAAAGAAATCGAATGTTCCATCCAAGAATCAAGAAATTCCATCAACTCTCCAAAACACGATTATTTCCGTCAGCAGCATCGTCCGATCCTCGCCGTGACCAATCGCTAACATAAACGATTCGTCAGTCATTGTCTTCTATTCCAGACTTTGTCATTAAATTTGAAATAGCTGCAGTAAACTCCGCGTTTCATCGGAATCTTTTTACTGCACGACACATGTTCCCGTGTCACCGCGTCACAGGCGGCTGACTAATTCTGGTAGTGCGTGTGATAATCTACCTTGTTGTGTTTGAAATTCTTCAGGTCGCATTCCAAATTTAAACTTAGAGTTTTCTACGTTGCATAGTACCTACCCACATTAACTAAATGTGTATTTGATTGCATTGAATTTTTGGAACACATGGAATAAGTTCATGTAGTAGCTAATAATCGACGTTTTACCTATAACTGTGTTTGTTCATTTTTTTCCTTAGGTGGAATCTCACGCAAATATTCCAAATAACAACAATGTAGAAGGCGATGCAAATATTTTAAAACTGATATAAAATTAACATACTGCAATGAAATGAATTGTATTTGTTATTGCAAAAATGTTATTAAGGGACATTCCAATTATTTAACTACTTAATTTACGAAATCAATTTGTTTCCTCCTTTAAGCATATCAATGTTTAAATGACAACTCTTTTTACTTTAACTTTACTACACATTGTTTAAAAATTTAAGTATTTAATCTTATTCGTATCTTTATTGCAAAACGGGTCATTTTGTATTAAAATATTGGTAATAAAAGCTTTGTGACATCGCAGTCCTTTTGCTTAGCGACATCATGTTTCTGTCACCGGTTCACCAATACACCATTAATCTTGTTTAACTTAAGGGGAATGTGAGAGTTTTAAAATAGTACAGTATATTAAGTTATCTCTAATTTTGTATTATGTTATGTATTTATATACCCGTACATATCAAAACTTTAATGTTAGCTTTTGATTTATCTCTTTTGATTTTAATCGCATTTTCAATCTCCAGATGTGTAACATAATATATTACGTACTTGTTGGTTGTAAAAGTAATTACTAAGTATTCATACGAAACAAAATGCAAACTATTGAAACAATGAAATCATTCATAAAATAGAAAAACACGTATAACTTTATATGTATATAACGATAAAAAATAAAATAACACAAATAAGCACAAATAATTTCTAATAATTGGTATATTAAAGAAATCTTAGCTAAGAAGCTAGCTATGAAACAATATGATGCTATTAACCATGTTGCTAACAAATGAGTTGTCGACGCCTTAACGCAGTCTGGGCTTCGTTGTCACGCTGCCAGCCCGGTGTCCCGATCTGTCGTTCGCTCCATTTGTTTACTAATTACTCGCGATACCGACACGGCATTAATGGATTTTGTCAATGGAATCACTCTTTCCGCTCAATTTGAACGCCTCGTTTGATGTGGTTTATTTCATGTTTACTTTAGACAAGACAAATTGGATATCGTCTTTGGTTGCCCTTTGAGATACATCTTCCGATGTTGGCGAGTGGTGATTGTGAGGCGATTTTTTGACTTTTTTTATTATATTTTTATATTATATTATATTAGCTGATGCCTCATGTATGCCGGTTTGTATGTGCTATTTAAGCAATTTTTTTACTTGAAACACCCAAGTTAAATAACTGGAGTCCTTACATATAACCTACCAAGAATTTGTTTTTAACGCAGATATCATATTAATAAAATACTCAAATAACGAAATACACAGACGGTTATAAATTTTTAATATTTACGTGGACTTTTCTTTATTTGTCTTTCTCTCACTTATAAATATTGTCGAAATCTTTTAAAGAAACTATTTGTGATATAAGGTCAATGGTAAAATACCTCGTGTTTCCGTTAACCAGTTTATACAATACAAAGTGACATTTATGATTTATCGCCTTTCGCTTACACATTTACGGTGCGACAGATCAATTACGTAGGCACGTGTTATATGATCATTTTAAATTTATGGTGCGCATTACTTCCACGAATTGATAGACCGCCTCCACTTCAGGAATCTGTGACGTTATTCTAATATCACTGACAGAA
>DWDW01001239.1:0-12043 GCA_018245635.1 Mimoniades versicolor eupheme
AAAAGCAGTCTGATATTCAGTACGGATTCCTTAAATTGTCATCTTGATGATGATGTATTCGATTTCTAGGTCTGTCAGCATTAATCGTAATGGATTCCTTACTTCGTCAGCATCAATTAACATGTTTGGTATTAAACTCGTAGGGATAGATTAAAGAATAAAATATTACCATACTTAATACTATATCCGAAACGAGGTGCGTTGAAAGTATGTGCAATGCCGACCGTAAGTACGGTCGACATAGAAAAGGAGTATGCACGACCTCGGATATTAATTTTTTCGTAATCTTCGAAGAGGTAGGCAGAAAAGTGTAGCACACTCGCACGTTTCACGAGTTACATTTATGTCCCACAATGGGACATGGGGTGAGACGATTGCCACTCACTGGACGCATATCCAGGCTCCATGCCACTAAAATAAAGTCTAAGTTAGAAAAATACAATAGTGCCCGACCCGGAATTTGAATCCAAGACAGCATTGAGGAGCAGTCGCGCTTAAAAAAGAATTTAAGAATGACGTAACGATAAATATGGATTGAATGAATTAATGAATGCTAAATGTATTGTTATATGCACTACTAAACTACTATTTTAGTAATACCCACGTACTAGATTTCTGCTTATTTCCATTTAGTAAGCTTTTACTTAAAATGAGTTCGTTTATGACTACGTTTACTTTAAATTAATTTACGCTAAATAAATTTCAGGTCATATTTCTTCAGTATACCTACTTAACTTTTAAAGTTATATTCGTTAAAATATTATTCCTGGCATAATTATTATTATTATTGTTATTGATATTACCAATATTAATTTATTTTACGTTACGTGTAATTTCATAATAATATTATATATTAGATTTGTCTTTAATTTAATTTCTATTTCTTTATTCTATTTATGTCATTTACTTTGCTCTTTAATGTCTTGATGTTTATCATGACCCATGTAATGTTCTGTCAAAATGCATTAATAAAACACATTACGCATTATTAAAAACGTGTCTTTTATTAAACGAAACGATAATAATTTAACAAAAATGCAAACATGTCAGTCGTTAAAACAACATATATTACAAACAGGTAAAACAAGGATATATTTATACAATTCACAAATATATTCAGAAATGATAATTTCTGAATATATTTTCACCTTTAATAAATTCTTCACACATATTTTTTAACACAATATTAGAAAACCTACTATTATTGCCACAGGGCTCGAGTACACACATCTTATTATCACAAACTTCATATAATAGTTTAAATCTATTAGTCACATCGTTTTCTAATTAAATAAGTTGACGCATTCGGTAAAGAAATTAATGACTACTTACCGTTTGTGTAATACATTAATATTTGAGAAAAATTACATAACAATAACATTACATAACATTTGATTTGCCTTCACTCTCCACGTCGCCCACAAAATACTTTTAATCAGTATGTTTTTGGAAATTATGGTAATTAGGCGTCCAGCCCAACTTTCCATCATCAACTAGGCTAACAGGTACAAAATTCCAATTGGCATTAAGTCCGTCCTTTGTTAACAACAATAAATACACAAAAATAACTAAAAATAAACACACATGGGTTTTTTTTATAAATGCCTCATATGTCAATAGTTTTATGGACAAACAGAAACATTAAAATACGATATGGCAACCTGCACAATATATTTAAAAAGTACATTTTAAATGTCTTCACTCTAGATACAATAACACTAAACATATATCACATATATATACAAATACATTTTTTTTATATTCACACGTGCATGGATTTGTGCCTGTTGAATGACAATAATACGCTAAGCTATGGTGGGCCGTGGCATATAGTATAACTAATGAATCATGGGACAAATCATACTAGCTAACCCCTTCTGGGAATATAGGCGTAAAGATAAATACATCCACAAAGCATTTAAAATTATTCGTTTTTAATTACTTTTATAATTCCTGAAAAAAAATTTCAGAAACCGATATTTCTGTCGGTGTATAAGTACCCTGTTTTCCCGCGGGTCGTTAGGTCGGATGTTCAAAGTGCGTAAATGCGACGCAGTAAGCAGTGCTCCCCACCGAAGCACCGCTAACAGCTGCTTTGGTGCACAAGTGAGCAGAGAACTGAAGAGCATGCTCTCCAGATGGGCCACGAGTTGCGTTTGACGTACAAGCCGGTCCAGACCTGCACTCTCTTGTAATGCCTAAAAGTAATTGAGATAACTTAAATATAATGTTTGTCGGAAAGCAACAAAACTCATTAGTCTTGGAAAACGATCTTAAACGTGATGTTTAAATAAACCAATTGGTATATTTTGGACTTCAAAAAAGCGGGTGGTAGCGGCTGGATGAGGTATGCAGAAGACAGCAGTGGAATGATAGAGGGTTATGTGATATTAATGATGATGTAATTAAAATTACGGTTTACAATACTGCAAGTCACCTGAATATCGCTGACGGCGAGACCCACCAATAGATTGGTGAGGATCACTGTAACTAGCACTACAAAAATCAAGAACATCGCGTGGGCAGTCAGTGGATAGTGGATCTGGGAATCTGTGCAGTTGCTGTAGAATATGTCCTCATACTCCAGCTCCCCTGACATCATCATGACCGTCTTCACGAGACCAGCTGGCAGGTGGAAGGCGGGATAGTTGCTGAATAGCACGCTAAAGGCTAGACCAAAGGCTATGAGAAGGCAACTGTACGCCATCAAAAATGTTGCGAAATTTACAGTCACTGAAAATAAAGAAATTCTTTCAATATGGTCACATTCAAGGGTTATTGTTAGAAGAATTGAGCAATGTTCTTTGAGGCATGACAAATATGTGAAAAAGAACATACTCCAAGGATTTCAATAATAGCAACACTGAATAATCCTTGCAACACTAATGGATAATACAATATCTAAGGAATTCAATGTACCTTGAATTTGTCTGATATTAAATTAGATATCTGTGAACGGCAATTATGAGTAAGAAACTCTTACCAGTCGTGAACATCTGCACGTAGAGTCCAAATGTTGGGAATCGTCCGATGATCATCATGAGCTCCAGCCAGCAGAAGAATATCGTGATCGCTGCCACGTCGTGCTGCCAGTTTGACGTGTTGGCCCTCGCTACCCCATTCTCCATGTCCCATGTTGGTATCTGGAAAGTAATTTATTAAAAGCATATTGATATTAATAAAGACCTCGACTAATGGATACAAATATTTATCATACTATTTACAAAATCATTATTATAAAGTCCAGAAACCCTGATTGCTAAATATCTCTATTTTATCAGACCTGACATTCTTCTTAGAGCACATTCACATTTTTTTTCATACACGAAGAAAAAATAGCTTTTCTACAGCAAAAATGGCAGGTAAATAAGGATAATAATAAATAAGGATGATATGTATGGTATCATTAACATAGCGTACAAAATACTTAAGTTACTAAGCTACCAGCTTACCGCACACAAAAACACTCCAATGATAATCAAAATTTGCAACCAGTTCTCCCATTGTCGTATGTAAGCTGACCAGTCGAGGCACGCTTGGAATATCTCCTTGGATAAAAAACATATGTTGAGCAGAAGTATCAGGTACTGCACCGGTCTCAAATACGAAGGCACGTCACAAGTAACGTCTTCACATAGGAAGATCTCTGGAAACATTCATTTAATTTCATTGATACACACCGCAGACTGAATTAGTCAGTAATCTAATATAAATGTAATTGTTATGAACAGTCCAAAAAATATTTCGGAATACTTTAATTAAAAGTAACTTCAGTAATATTCGGGAAGTTGTTTCTGAATAAGAAAATTAAAAGTAAGTTGGTAAGGTATTACTGTAAAGGAAATGTTGTAACTTACGTAATATATAAATACTGTAAAGTGTGATAAACAATGCGTGATAGACAAAGCTGAGAACGAAAAATTTTCTGATTCTTCGCCATTTCAAAAAAAGAAACGTCTCGGCTACGGGGTGTTTCAAAATGTCTTTTCGTCCTACCTGAAAAAGAACCACTTTTTCAAATACCCATACTCAGAGTATTCTTCCTGTAAATATTCTCCAATTAATCTACCTGGGTTCTACAGTATACAATTCTACTATATCTCTACAGTAAAATAAAATGCATTCAAAATTCTGACCACAAATTGAATTCTTGCTAGGTTAGCTTTTTTATCTTAACAGCACCTGAACTGTTAACTGTGACAATGGTGCACTTAATCGGGCTATAGACTAGTTTTACCAAGCGGAAGGCATGCCTTGCGATTGCCAACCAGCATGTCCAGCGTGGGGATTATGGGCAAAACCGCCTTAGGGGAAGCCATGTCCAGCAGTGGGCATAGACAGGCCGATGATGTGAGAGTACTATGCTAGTCGAATGTCAATTGCCCACTCGATTGGAACAGTTTTCATACCTCAACGAAAGCTAGGAGCAACTCGGCTTCACCTCTGGCGATGCACGGCACCAAGGGCCTGAAATCGATGGTGAGCTCGCAGTCCACATCGCCCAGCTCGTGCTCGCTGACGTGGACGGCGTCATCGAACTTGTATATGTACCGGGGAATCACGTCGGGCACGCGACGCACTATGAATGATAAGGCGGACACCCCACCGTTCGTCCTCAGAGTAACGTCGCCGCCGTAATCTGAGGAGGATTAAGAGTAAACAATGTCTAATGTCCCGCCCGTTTCCCCGAAGGATTATGTGGAGAAGCAAATACCTACTTTGTGGTCATCTGATATGTAATACTTAGTGAGTGAGCCTATTATTAATTAAACTGAGGACGTCGCTGGCCATAACAAGTCCGTGCCACTCGTGACGTGCAACTTGCAAGGACATGTAATGGTTCGGTCATGTAGAAAGAGTGGGCGGTCAAGTTATTCAAACAGGTATACAATGCAAATGTTAATGCGCATCGGCATGTCTCGACGGAGACTAAGAGTCGCCATCATCAAATAGCTCTCAGATCCTGAGTGAAATTGTAAAAGAATCACGTCAAGTACGTAAGGATATAGACATGGCGGTCTTTAGATTTTGATGCATTCCGATTATTCCGGAACCGTATATTTTAAAAAACTATATGACTATTCATTTAACAATCTGTGCTGCTTGGAATGTAATAATGCTGGTCTAAAGTGTTAATCCCAAAAAGTACCTTACCTAAAAGTACCTTACCTAAAAGTACCTTACCTAAAAGTACCTTACCTAAAAGTACCTCACCTAAAAGTAGTAGGACGCAAGCGGAGAATTCGTTCAAAGCCGCGATGTGTAACGGCGTATAGCCGAAGTTGTCTGGGGCGTTTGGATCGGCCCCCACCGACAGGAGAAGTCGTGCCACGTCGCACGCCCGGGCCCCGCGGACTATCGCCCCGTGCAGTGGTGTCCTGCCGTCGACGTCCCGAGCGCGCACATCCGCTCGCCGCCCCACCAACAGCTCTACCACTTCTACCGATTGGGCCAGCACCGCTGAAATGATTTGACCGGCAATTTTTTGAAATTTAATTTCTATATTTAATACATTCTAGCCTGCCAACCCGTACTTGGCTAGCATAGCTGACTATGATCTTTATCCTTATCTTGAGACGAGACCCAATAGTTGAACGGTAAAAGGGCTCATAATGAATCATGTGTATTTATACGTACAAGATGTCTTAATTTTTAATACAAAATTATCAATACTTGATTTGAACAGTTTTGTCAATGTTCAATATTTCGGTATTCATACTGATTATTGTTGAAACAAATTACCTAAATGCAAGGAAGTTTGTCCTCGAGAATTCGGCCAATTTATGCGCGCGCCGTGCTCCAAGAGCAAGTTGGCGCATTCAGCGTGGCCGTCCACCGCGGCGAGGTGCAGCGCAGTCGCCCGTCCGGGACCCAGCGCCGCTCGGACATCGGCCCCCGCGTCCAGGAGCAGCTTCATACATGTAGCCGAGCCCAAGGACGCGGCCACGTGCAAGGGAGTTTCAGTGAACACCTGCAAGGTTTCATTCAGTACCAGTTGGGATAGAACAAACAACATTTCCCTCGAACAAACAAGATTTCCCTTACAACTTTCCAATATTTCCGTTGTACAAATTGTATATTTCCCTTGAACAAACAGTATGTTTTCCTTTGATGTCGATGTTTGTTTGGCGTGTAAATGATTAAGTGCCGACCTGCGGAGTGTCGGGACAGGCGCCAGCCTCCAGCAGTGCGCCGACCACTTCCGGCGCGTCGCTCAGCACCGCGTAGTGCAGCGGCGAGTGTTCCGTCAGACCAGCATTAACGTCCGCTCCGTGACTTATCAATGCCTGGAAAGGAACAACGTTAGTTATGTATCTAAAATTTAACAGATCCACTTCTACTTTATCTATCTACCTACGTTACATATATTAAACGAAAATGTTTTTTTTATATTGTATAAGATTTTACAAAAAAAATTCATGAATTATTGCTGTTTCTTTGAACAAAAATTTTTACCAAAGAAACCTTTACTGAATCACCTGGAAGCACGCAAGAAAATGCTTGGGCAAGAACGTCTGCTAAGCACGCTAACATTATATGTATGTTAATAAACCTTGACACACGACAGTGACTTTGCGCTCGCCGCACAATGTAACGGGGTGGCTTTCTTATCCGTCACTGAATCCCACTTGTCCGGGTCGGCTCTGTGTTCCAACAGCAAGTTCACGCAGTCCGGGTTCGCCACTAGGCAGCTTAAATGTAGACATGTCCTGAAAATCAAACATTCTTGGTAACATTTACTCGTCCTCGTATTGTAACATACTTTATCATCAAATCTTTTGTCATTCCCTTGTCATACACAGGTCTCCTCTGAGACTGAGGAGGTCCTAGGGCCGTAGTAAGCCACGCTGTTTAAGTGACAGTTGCCCAGATTTTATGGAAAAGTTTAAGGAGTGCACGTTTCCTCAAGAATATCTCCTCCACCGGTACAGAGTTCACACCGGTACCAGTACAAATATTTTCTCTAAAAACGTACTTTTTTTAAAATCAAATCGAACTCAGGACCGCCAAAGTGAGCAGCACATATCTAAATCACTAAGCTATCACTATTAATGGTATCTATAAGAGAAACTGTGCACATCAACTGTATGTGCTGTTAAAGCTCCAGTCTTTTCTAGAAGCTTAATAACATGTTAGGGTGTTTGTGTTTCACCTCACCTGCCCGCATCATCAGCACAATTGGGATCCAGTCCGAGCCTCAGTAGGCAGGCAAGCATTTCGTTCCGCCCCAGCCAACAAGCCCACAACGCAGCCGTACGCATCCCATCAGAGTTGGTCTGGGTCGCCAGAGCTATCGCTTCGTCATACTGTCTAGATTCGACCAGCGCCGAGATCTCTTCAGCGTGTGGCAATTGGTGAAGGCTGTACTGGATTTCCTCTGGGGAAAACATTAAAAAACGATATAAATAAATCTTGAGTCTTTTTCTCACGTCCAGCTTGGTCCGTTGTAAATGTTCTATAATTTTACCCGTTGTTTCGTTGTTTAGTGAACCTGAATGCTGAATCGGAAGTCGTAGGTTCCGTTCTCACACAAATCAAGTATTTATGTAATGAGTACAAGTATTTGTTTTGTGTCTTGGTTTACAAATAGCTTTACATTTTAGTTACAACTATTACATGAAATTCCAAACCCTTTATTTACCGAGCTCCCAAATGTCCCTGGAGGGTTTGACCCTCAGCCTGTCGCCCAGGTCGGCGGCGTGCGCGGACTCGTCGCTGGAGATGTACGGGGCCTCCTCGGCCTCGTCCGTGTCCTCCGATATCTCGCTGATGTTGTCCTTCCATCGAGAGTTGTCGTCGCGGTATAACTGTCATAGCGACATGTTGTATTACATAACATCACGCCTGTATTCCTCCGAAGCGGTAGACTGAGGAGTGTAGTCTATTTTATCTTATCATTCTTTTGATTATATAATAGTCCAAACCTTACGCCGCTCTCGCGCCTCATGGATAGCGCATATGTATGTATTATATGTATGTATTATATGTATTATATGCTTACGCCAGATTCTTACCAGCTAGGCAGAGACATCGAGTACCAAATATGACTATTTGAGTTATCTGACATGCCTTCTACGATACGTGCCTTTCTCACTCGCAACGACTTCTAGAGTGTTCTGGCTCCCCAACATTTATTTTTGCCTTATAATTACCTTGTCTTTGTAAACATTAGTACCTGACACGTTTTCAATAGATCAATTACATTAGGGCAGGCAATAATCGAATAAGTAACGCTGTCCTCAAAATATATTAAATACATTTACTTCCATACTAATCGAAATTAAAGAAATGTCGTGAATATTTAATTTAATAGCAGAGTACTTTTCTCTTACCTTACCTCTTACTCACTTTTATGTTTGTTAAAATAAACCTGTAAGTCAATATATCACGTAAAGTGTCAATAAATCCAAATCGGTTGCACGAGTTTACAATTTTCATGAAATTTCACATAAATTATGAAAAACTACAAAGTTTCAGTAGCGGGGACACACGAACATTTGCCTCGTACATAAATAACACAACTCACGTTTTTGTTCCTGTACATATGTATGTACATACGTGTGAAGTTATATATTTACAATCATTGCCTCGACTATTTGACAAAATACTCAACGCTTTTAATTATCCACGCGAGTCTCTCACAGTGGGAATGTCAAGGGAATCGTCTGCCACGCTGACCAAGTGCGCTCCAGCTACGTTTCCACGCCTTAGAGAACGTCATGGCCAAGTCTAACGAGTGCAGATTTGCTCGAGAGCACTTTATCGTTAACTAAATTATACAAACACAATTATTACTTTCTCTCAATACTGTTACGTTTTAAAACGCAGTTCTGGAATTGAACGGAAGTTATTAATTGCATATGTATATTATTAATATCGTACCATTACGCCATATCACTTAAAAGGTCTGTAGACACAAAGCACTGATTCATTACATATATGTATATCGCTTACTAATGTATAAATATTTATATAACTCCGGTATTTAACGAAAGAAAACTACGAAATGGTTCAAAACATGAATTATTTTAAAATAAAAAACTTCGTTCATTACTGACATTCGGAAATCACAAGCACTGTACAGATTAATTAAATTAATACATCATCACTCCAGGTCCCTAACAGTGTAAGCAGAGAGCACGGATTAGCGAATATGTATCTGCCTCTACAACTTATTAAATCACATATTACACTATAAATATATTTCACCTTTTTCTTTCTAAGAGCTTGCGAGCTTTTCCTAGATGACATAGCGTGTGGACCGCGCGACGGAGTTCCTCAAACTCTACAAGTCCCGCACAATACACACTGAAATCCTGAAACGCCACTGAAATTGTAATGTAATTTCCATACGGAAACGCCGAGTTCGCTTTTTTTTCTCTATATTAAACTATTATTTTATATAATATTTATATAACATTTCACAAATCCTCCGAATATATCGTAATCAAGGTGGGCGCGCCGCGTCTCGCCCACGCGATATTTTAAACGAATTTAAACGTATCAAAGAATTTATGCCACACTGTCCCACTTATAACGTAGATTGGACTATAAAAATTGTCTCACATCTATATTACGTTGGATTGAAATTTCTTTAGTGTACGCTTCAATAATATGTACAGTACGGCGCGTCCACTTGGAGAATTTAAAGAAATACCTATGGCTCACGGAGCGGTAACGTAAACATTTTCCCGCCTATTTTTATTTATAATTCCTTGAATTGATTCTTAATGCTAACCAACTCTGTGTGTATTTGTTGAAGGAAACGATTGTTCCGTTCCTTAAGTACATCTATCTGTTCTATTAAATACGTGATAAAACATAACACACCGACCGACCGTCCTACCGACTAGGCACATTTAGATTCCATCCTTGCGAAGTTCTTTCAAAGTTTCGATTTTAACTGTACAGTGATGATTATTAATGTATGAGAAGCACTAGAGGAGGGTGTGAGGATACAGATTTGGCACTCTGTGCTCTCTGTCTACCTTTTATAGGACCTGTCGTGATAATATAATAATAGAAAATGTATTTTACGTTGTATTCTTTCATTGCCTGCTTCGTTCTTGTTCTTAGGTTAAAAACGTAATATCACGCCTGTAATCTCCAAAGAGGTAGGCAGAGGAATGTAGAAGAAAACTTCCACGTTTCACCAGTTACGTTTACAGCTTACAGTGTAATGGGTGATGAGCCTATTGCCGCACACCGGACACATATCCAGACTCCGAGCTATTACTAGAAAATCAAAATTAGAAAAATTGAATTCAGGACGTCCCGATCGGCAATCGGACTTGCAACCAACGAGGTAGTCAGTGTTCTTAAGTTAATGTTCAGTGTAGCACCGCGTTCATTCATCTTGTTAACATTTGTTGTTTGTTCCTTATCATCATCATTCAGCTGTTGGTCGAAGGCCCGTGAGGAGGTTTCAAGGCCATACCACGATAGCCAAATGCGGATTGGCGGACCCTTCTTCATCCAAATATGAGCGACTAATATTTGAAACATGTGTCCTAACATGACAGCTACTTACCATATAAAACATAAACAATCATGTCCCTATATAGTTAGAATAACCTTCTTATGTACCTGTCGAATAATAAACACATTATATGGAAACGAAAGTACCGATTAAACAAAGCGAGCTAAATGAAAACATGTCATAATTTAACTAAAACCATACGCCCGCCGGCTCGGCGCGTGCAAACAGTCGTGCAACCCGCTGAAGTTAACTAGACACCTCGGCGTGATGTCGTATTCAGCTGGGTATTGTCGCGTGGCGGGGTTAAGTGGCGGGCGGGGAAGCGCATTCTGCGCGAGTGCCACGCTGATGTCTGCGCGTTGTAACCAACATCCAATATTAGACCGTCATTACCACACACTGCAAGCCACACTCCAGTTATTGCCGTACGAAATAGATTCCTGCGAACTGCACGCACCGCAGCCTCCCGAGCTGACGTGGAGCGATGGAGAATTTATTTGTACAATACTTACAATACTCGATTATACATTTGTTTACACGAAAGATTGGTTTTAATGTTAAACACGTATCTAGTCCCGTCATGTAAAAGTACCTATGTGAGTGTATATTCAAATTTGAAATAACATTACGCCTATATTTACCTAAAGGGGTAGTTAAACGAGTGTAGAACTCTCATAGGAGTTTTAGGAGCCTATTGTCGTAGGTACACCACGAACAAATACTTCGAGTTATGGCTCGGAATTTGAATATAGAAAAACCCTATAATCGTTTTCAGGACCTGGGATAGTGCGCAGAACCTCTTGCTCAGTAGTTGTCCTGCAACCACTAGAAACTAATGACTAGACTAAGGAACAAATCATCACTCATTTCATACCAATGTCTCGTCGGTTAAGTAGTGTAAAACGCGATTGATGATCGAGAAGTCCCGCATTCAGTTCTCGGGTCCGGGTACTATTTTGAATCTTCTAACTTTGATTTTTTTAGTAGAAATATGTCCGGTGTATGGCATTAGGCTGACCACTTATTCCATAGTGGAGCGTAAGCGAAACTGGTGAAACGTGAGAGTGTACTACGTTCTTCCGCCCACCTCTTCGGGAATTACAGGCGAGATGGTACGTTATGTTTGTTTTCTTTTGTTTAATTTCTCGGAAAGCAAAACGGCAATGTATTTGACCAAAATTGTGTTTTAATCGTGTAGGTACTAGTATTTACATAGCTCTACCGTATGGCTATTGTAAAGTGTGTTTATATTCTTCGCGAGTCTGTTATATTATTACTTACAACTATGTAACACATAGTATTTCTAATATTATTATATTTGTTATTATATCTTCACCCCAGCTCCTTTATAAGTTAGACAGAGAGCACCATAAATGGTGTCATTGATGTAAAATGGTATCGATACCGTATGATTCAGTCTTAACAACTGTCATGTAAATTTTGTAGCTATTGAAAAAAATTAAACAATGTATTTTAGTATTTACAAAACCGTAAACGTAACTTCACGCCTGTAATCCCCGAAGAGGTAGGCAGAGGAATGCAGAACACTCCCACGTTTCACCG
>DWDW01001240.1:0-12036 GCA_018245635.1 Mimoniades versicolor eupheme
TTTTCTGAACATTTGTAAAATATTCGCTTTGAGATTAAGTTTCCAAGCCACTACATTCTAAATTAATTCTCCACAAAATTCACACACAAATTTAGTACACAAAACTCCAGGTTACAAAAATCCAGTAGCATCAAACCCGGGCTTAAAACACATTCATCCAATGGGGCTGTCATTTAACAACTTATTTCAATTCAGGCATTACAATGACGTGTAAAGGAAACATTCAAACAGGATTCGAATAGAATGTTCTAGATATATGCAAGGTTTTAGTTTCAAAACAAAAGACAGTTAGCTCACCAGCGTCCATCTGCGTGAGAGCTTCGATCAACGGAGCACTGATGGCTGCCTCCAGTCTATTGTAGAGTGTCTCCAGCTGTACTCTCTTCCTTTCGTAGTCCGGCGCGTCCACCAACACCTGGAAATTATTAAGATAGTTTGAATGGCAGATGAAATGCCAGCAGACCGGGAGGCAAGGAGACCCGTATCGAGCAGTGAACGACAATAAGCTGATGATTACGATGAAAGAGTATTGGATATCCAATGCGAGCTGATGGATCTAAGTATCGAGGTAGACCACGACACATCTATCTTGACGAGCGATACAGGATACGATACGATAGAATACGATACAGGAGTTAAAAGTCTCTGTAACCGGAGCCCGTGTATAAAGTGGGTGATGAATGTAGACTAAGCAGGTTAGGTGTGTAGGGCTAGAGATATTTGGTGTACGGTTTTCTCTGATAAGCCTGAAAGGGACTGGGCTCTCACACCTGATCCAAGTTACTGTCATGCCCTTTTACCAAGGAGCAGCAGATTATGCGGCGCGAGAATCTATGCTCCGTAATCTGGGTGCGTATTATAAGTAGAAACCTCTAAGAGAAGGCTGATGTCCAGAGGTCGATTATTGGATAACATTTTATACTATTATATGGATAAACACTTGTTTTTGTAACTGTACCATCAGATGACATCACCCTGTATGACTCTTTGTCATCCGGTTTTACTGACTGTGCAACAAATGTTATATGCTTAATAATTTTCTAAAGTTTAAACCAAGGAAGTCTAGTTCTTCATCGTTATCTACATTTGGTGTAAGGTTGATGATGTTGATAATGAATAATATGAAACCTCAAGGCTGGCTGTCATGGCCGTGACTTGCTCGGCCAGCTCGGCCAGCTTGTCCGGTTGCGTGGGGACACCATTCTCCAAGATCTCTTCTAAAGACGACGCTAGCGCTGCCCACTTGTCAGCCTCTCGGAGTGCTGAGGCTGCATTCTGAAAGTCCACTTTCGTATGAGATATGACTTGACTTCTAGAAGACTGGATATATTGCATAAATCTCAGCAAACATCCCAGGAAAAAAATGGCTGTATCAAAAGTTCCTTTATTTATTATTTTCTAACACCATAGATGAAGGGATGCAAGGGTGCACTTAATGCCCAATGGCATTCTCGTTCAGTTAACCCCAAGTTATGTTGAGAGATGAGGAACAACCTATTAAAGGCACGAATGGGAGGGCAATGGAAACTATTATTGGGAGGACGGGAAAAATCTCTGTGAAATGCACAAGTGAGCTGATTTCGGGTAGTCCATTTCTAGTAATGGACTGAGACAGGTCAAGGATGGATGTGGTTTCACGAAGGTATATTCATTTACCTCGAGCCTGCTTTTAAGCTGGTCGATCCGCTGTAAACTCTCTATGGAATGTCCAGTCTGCTGTTGCACACCTTGGACTTGCTGCTCGAGAGCTAGCAGCTTCTGCTGGAGGAGGGTGCTTTCCACTTGGAGTGTGGAAGCGTCTTGTAGGATGCGTGGTACTGATGTTACGATCTGAAAAATATTGTACCACTTTCATCATCATCATCATCATCATTCTCACATTTATGCTGCTGCTATTACATGACGGGCCGTGCCTCGCAGCACACCATATTGAGATTTACAAGAGGCTAGTTTTATCGCCTCTTACGACACCCTGGTATAGGGCATGGAGTCAGACCGCAGAGTATTTATTGTTACACCACCCTGACACAGATTGAATACAGAATGAAGCAGTTAAGGCAGTCTCAATAATAACATTTAATATATATCCATGTTTATTTCGTACCTACCTGTGTTGTGGTCTCGTCGAGGGAGTTGGTGAGCTGTTTCATGAACAACTGCAACCTTGCCACCATGTTAGCTATAAATACCTGTAAAATTCACCATTGATTTAAATTATAATGTCAATATGTCACGGAGAAGTTCTGCCATTATTTAAAAAAATGTAGTATCACACCTGTAATCCCTGAATGTAGTGCACTCCCACATTTCACTGGGCATATATCCAGACTTTGAACTACCACTAGAAACTGTATGTTAGAACAATCCGGAATTTCGAACAAAGGAGCTCTTGATCAGCGGTCGCACTTACAACCGACATAACCAACAAGGCAGTCGTTCAGTTAGCTTTCATGCTAACATTAAAAAAAAATAAACATACCCGGTGAAACGTGGGAGTGTACTACACTCTTCTGCCTTTTATTCCTTCTGCATTTATTTTATATATATAAAAAATTAGTATGGCCTTAACCAATTACACTAATTATATTAATTACTGACATAAGAATCTAAAAACACATAAATATCTAAAAAATCACATGAAATAACAAAATCTAAAATGTAATCTAAAAATCACAAAAAAAAAATCACAAGTAATTATATAATAATTATAGTTAACAATAATAAAAATTCATTATACCAAATTGCACCATTACCATTGCAAAATAAAATTATATTGAAAAATGTCATATTATTATCATTAAGGTAACATCACTCCTTCGCTTCACAGTATTGCAGGCATTCCTTCAAAATAGTCTTCCATTCATCCACAAAAATATCACGATGAGGTGCCCTATCCAGAAGAGCATTGAGCGCGGCGAGCGAGCGCGGGATGGGAGACATTTTGTGAGCGACTGTAAGGCAAGGTGGAACAGCGAATAGGTATCACACAACTATGTATGTGTGAGTGACCGTGAACATTATACTTCTAACTATATCGATAATTGTGGAGAATTTTTCAAGGTCCACGATGATACACGCCACCAGAAGTAAATGTATGAAGCGAGATATTTAGATATTTAGCATTATGTGCTGTATTTCTATACCGCTAGAGACCTAGTGCGATGATAAATAGTTTGGTATGAATTAGAAACAAGCCTAGAGATCTATCCGTTGGAGAACTCTTGAATCTTTTATTTGAAAGAAGAGACAAGCCTTAAACATTTCATAACCAGAATGGGTACACAATAGATTTTCAGCTCTCATAGTCCACTTGTAACCGAATTCAAAACTGCATTATGAAAAACTGGATTCCACCCGTAACTTGAATTTAAATGACAGCTATTTTAGTTATTTTGTTACCCATATTTAAAGGACAATAATTCATAATGCATGTATTAAAATAATTAGTAGTGTACTACACATCTCTGCCTACCTTTTCGAGGATTACGTTTAAACAAATAAAATTTTTGTACTGAAATTCTTAGTTGTGTTTTCGTTTATTTTGTAAGTTAAAGAAACCGTATGCAAATTGCACGTAGGCTTAGGGAACCGTAAGCTTGTAAAACCTGATAAGCGGGCAGTTTAGTGGCGAGTCAGGGAGATACCGGCGAGCGACCGTCAAATGGTCAGATAATCTGATTACAGCTCAGTCGCGATGTGTCACGCAATGTTGGCTCCGAGTTCAGCGAAATGGACGCGGCTTGTTGACACAACTTGTTATTGCTATTCGAATCGCCTCACCTATTAATTTAGTCGCTACAGCAATGAGGGTATGTTGACTTACGTTATGTCTACAAACTACAAACACACAACACGAATTTACAATGTGCAGAAATAAATTTGACCCTTGACAATCCTTCCCTTCATTTTATTAGATAATTTACTTTACAAACACATGTCTATCTTCTGCTTACTTCTTCGGAGATTACGTTAAAAGAAAAAACCAAATATATGTGTATGTAGATTTAGTAGGCTTTTTACTTTTTTATTTACTTTGCAACGGTTACGATACGAGGTTATCCAATGAAGTGTTGGTGGATTTGTTGGTGGCTGAGGTTGTGGTGGTACCTATACGAGGTTTTGTCCAACCCTTTTATCATTCCATTTCTGGACACGGGTCTTCTCTCACAATGAGGAGGTTAAGGCCATAGTTTGCCACGCTATCCAAATGCGCTATCCAACTTTCAATTATCAATTGAAACATTCTTTTGGGATGAGAAGTAAATTATGTCGCGACTTTACTCTAGAACGAACTGTCAAATAACATGTCCACGATACAAAAAGTATCCAAAATAACGATAGATTTTGACAGCGCAATTTTTTAAACATCTTTGGCCATCTCCACACAGAGCGTTCCGATTCCAAAGTTGATAGAGCCTGTATTTTGATAAACAATTCATTTATTGATTCTTGTTTTACAACCAAACATCAAATCAAATGAATGTTTGTGTTCATCAGACAAATATTTGTCCTCGGTGTCAATCGACCCCACCATCACCACCTTTAGAAGTCAGATTCACTAACCACTAAATCCGCGGAGTTACATACATACATAAATTTAATTCCAGTCCAGTCGAAGTAATATATTCAACCACAGTCCAGCCTGTTCAATTTTATATCACGACAAAACATTGGATATACACTTGGGGGCACTTTGTTGTACATAAATTATTGTTAGCAACTCCGTCTACAGTCGCACCGGCACTTTTTCTTGTTGTATATTAATGAAGTCCCAGGTACAATCCCGGACGATATCTAAATAATTTATTGCTACATCAGGTGTCGCCTAAAAACGAATACGAACGTGGGTACCTGGGAAGCCAAGTAAGACTTAGCAGTGTTGATAAGTATTAAAAAGCCTTGTAGAATATTTTACTGCGTAATGATTTTAATAGTGAAAAACTCATGCCTGCCGTTCTGGGGCAATTCTTTCTGCGAAATCATGCAGTAGTAAAGCATTTCCATTCATTAGTAGAATTTTTCGTTCCTCCGTGTGTCCTCCGTTCGTTTCGTTTGCAGAATCATCCCCTATGGAATCCCCCCAGTATGGAATAGGTGGTGAGCCTATTGCCATACACCGGACACAAATCAAGATTCCGAGCGGCGACCAAAAAATCTAAGTTAGAAAAATCTTATTGTACCCGACCCCAGATTTGAATGCAGGGCCTATCGATCGGCAGTTGCGCTCGCACCCACTAGGCCAACGAGACAGTCGATGATATCTGTAACACTAACAGTGAATATACGCTATTCTGTAAACATGCCTGTGCCAAACTGACGATATTCTTACTAAGATGCCGCATTCCTTATTACGCGTAATTATTTTCTTTGATCAAATTTAAATACTGTACGATGTGGTGTCAGTAGCCTCGGCGACCCTCCAGCGTGGATGAAGCAAGTGATGAATGTAGAAGAAACGTGTCACGTCTGTAAGAATATGTGCCACTGGATGCCCTCTGCCCACCCCGTAAGAGATCTGCCGTGAAGAATTCATGATCGTAATACATTTCGAAGTTACCCATGGGTACCCATGTTAAATAGTAATTGCTCAAGATTGTCTTAACAACGGTATATTAAAAAATATACATATATTCGTAACAACATAACGAACATGAAGGAGGAAAATATTAAATTATTTTTTAGTAAATTAGGGATCAACAACCTCATTCGTATCCGAAGTGGGTGTAACTTTCAAACACAAGAACGTTCTCAATCGTAACTTTGGACGCTATCTTGTAAAATACTCCTAAATATGCTTAAATTCTTCCAACGCTATAAACTTCAACGTTATTTATCACTAAAATCGGTATCTGCTCGGAGCCTCGTAACATATTATATGTGTATTATACTACCATCTCATACATTACAGTTTAAAAAATATAAAAGAATTATTTAAAATTTCAGACATGGTTTCAGTTTTCATATGTCTACATACTGAGATATACATATGTATTTATACGTACATTATGTAGGTACCTATCTGATATTTATGCGTCATGAAATTGCCTCCAAATAAAATAAAATTTTGAACTCCAATTAGACCTGTTATCGAACTATTGCAAAAGACATCTTCACGCTACCGAGCTTCGCTTTATCGCTTGTTAACAGATTCACATTCCAACAAGAAATTCTTTTACAATATACATTAAACATTCATTGATATATATTTTTTTGTTTCTATATTACGAGCACACGGCGTAAATTATTGAAAGGTATGCAAATCTGTATGAATAGAGGTAATTAGCACTCGATGATCTCTACCTACCCCATAAGAATTTATGCTTGATCATCTAATAACAATATGCGGCATAAATATTTTTACATATTCCAATCTTAAATTTAATGACTGATTCCTGGAATGAGTATGAAGCGTATTTCGAATAATAAAATCACTTTTCTTTACTTCATTTCTCAATTTAGCGATACCAAATAAAAACTCGCACAAAAGTTTTACGATAACAAAGAATTATTTTAAAACATTAACAAGTCCCGATATGAAAACTACAAAGCTATAAAAATAGACATTTAAACATTAAAAAAACGTAACGGTAAAGTTTGTTTGTTTACTAGCTATGTTACTTCCGGTAAAACTTGCAGCTTTGCCGCTGTTGGGTTCAAGCTCTGTCAAGAGCTCTCTAGGAGGCAAGAGGCGTAAGTGCCATTTTGTCAGTCCAAAGAGCTGTTTGTCAGTGTAGTTGTTGTCTTCTAGTTTTCACCTTTATACAATCTTTAAACACACGCTCTAATTGTGTGACGTCTTGTATTCCAATTTTGAACAATATTTAAAACAGTAAAAGTAACGTCTTTAGACAATAACTAATTCCAAAGCCCGACCGAAGCTTGTATTATAGTAATTAGATGGCTGATATCATCATCATCATCATCATCAGCCTATTGCAGTCCGCGGCTGGTCATAAGCCTCTTCTGAGGGGTTTTGGTCACAATGGCCACGCTGGGCATGTGGGTTTGGGTGGGTAGGCGGCCAGGGCTGTTAGCTGTGCCTAGGCAGGCTACACCATGCCGCGGTCTGCCAGTTCACGCTTGGCATCAAACTCAACCACAAACGTAACGGAGAAGTCAAACAAAATACATTTGAAATGTGTAACTAGAACAACGATAAATACAGAAATGCCTTTCGACTCCCTTTCTTTCTGCCCCAATAATTCGACCAATCGACAAAATATGTGTATACTTAAACAACATTCGCTTTGAAATTATCCTAAATATATTTTCATACAAAATTAACGGACTGTGTTTGTTTCCGTTACCGCTCTTTTGTCGAAGCGATATAAAAACAAAAGGGGCTTAATGTCACTGGTCCAAAAGTTGAATGAATAAATGAAAATTACAATCACACTATATGAAAAGCATACAGTAATTTGGAAGTGAAAAATTTCTGTTGTTGTTGGGGTCAACAACATCATTAATCATCTGTGAAGTCCACTGCTGGAAACTCCTCAATACCCCTAGTGTTGAGGGGTTTTGCCCAAAATTCCCCTGCTTAACTTTCGGATTCAGGATTACAAAGCGCGACCTCTTGCACTGCTGCCCGCCGCGCCGGCGCGGTGCGGCGGCGGCCAGGGCAAACAACCGCGCCTCGACAGCGCGCATGCCTGAAACATACACATTCATTTTGATATAAATTGCATATGAAATCATTTTCCTGTATCCACGGACAGCCAGTAACCGCTAGTTGCCACTGCTATTCAAAAACACTGACGACTCACCTCGAGTAAGTGCCATTGGTCTAGGTAATATTCGTTATTAACAAGACAATTTAGTCAAATTGTTGATAATGAAACTGGTGTGATACATTAATCCAATTAGCGTTGGTTAATATGAGTTCAGTTAATAGCGGTACCCGTTCTATTCAAAGTCCGTCAAATACTTTGCAATGCCTGAGTATTGAGATGTTCCATAATATACACGCAACTGGCAACCCCACACAAAAAACATACATATTCTACAACCAATTCATACACAATATTTTTACCGAAAGGGCGCTTAAGTGTTACCCAAACAATAGCAATTTTCTACTGAGTTTTGCTGAGTTACTTTTTCCGGTGTAGTAAATCATTAAACAAACAAAGTATTTGTTTATAGCTATTAAAATAATTAGCACTAGCAAATAATTAAACATTAAGCGTTAAAAGCGATAAAAGATAATTGTCTAACGGTATATAGCAATCTATCAGGCTTACATAGACTGTGGCATGTCGCTTACTGTCTTAGGCATGAATCGTTCTATTTTAATACCGCCGTTATCTTATCACCCGGATCCGTCACATTGTACCCTTGTTGCGTGTCTGGTGGACACCAAATTTGATAGGAAGGTTTTGCCGGTGTCGTATTTCAGATAAGCCCACTTAATATCCCGATAAACTGAAATAAGCCTTATATAAGAAATGGTGTTATAAAGGAGGGCCAAGTGGCTTACGTTCTGTAATGAGGACGTTAATTGTCTAACAGTTTGATGTTACATAAAAGTATTTATATAATAATATTAGGTTGTTGTTTACGACATTGAATATTCTTGGTACTGCCTAGTATGAAGTTCCGTTATATGTCATTCTAATTAGAATTACAAATTCAAATTATCTTTGTAAATGAAACATCACGCCTGTAATCCCCAAGAGGTAGACAGAGGAGAATAGTACATACCCTTGTTTCATCAGTTAGATTAGGTTTTTATTCCATGAAATAGATAGTCAGCCTATCGCTATACTTTGGGCACCAATCCAAACTCCGAGTCACTATTAGAAAATCTAAACAAGAAATATCAAATAGTACCCGTCCTGGGGTTAAATCCCAGGGCTTACCGAGAAGCATTCCCGCTAGCAAACCACATTACCAATGAAGCAATCAGTCGTTTTCGTAATAGAAATAATGATAAAATAAAATGTATTAAAAAAGATCTAATTACGTACGCGAATACATTTCAGGTAGTTACTTAGATGCATTCTTTTTCAGGTATTAAATAATACAAATTATGACATAATATTAAGATTTTACACAGAGCGTTTTTACATTGAATTTTCCTAATCGCGCACAATTATCAAATAAGTACCTACTATATTGAATGAATTTGATATTTAAATTTTAAGCGCCTTAATGATGAGGCAGATTCAATCTGAGATAATTCCCAAGTAATTATTACAGCTCAATTGATAGAAGATTACGGATTACGGGGGGTTTTAAATAAAGTCGTTACAGTTACTTAATTGAAACTTACATATGTTGTACTGTATACGAGTACCTTGTAGATATAAAATGACTATATTACTATATTTACCGATATATAATATTTTCGTGTATTTTACAATAAGAAAATAACTATTCGTGGATAGTCAAACGTTTCAAATTGAATTTAACATTTTATAGACGTTTTGAAACTGACTGAAATACAATTCATATGTTTTCTGGTGCATTTTATTTGTAGCATTTTATTTTTATCTATAGATATTAATATCTCAATTAGTAAATGTTACCAACTATAATATTTTAAATAATTCTTTAAAGCACAGAAAATGAACAGGTATTACATAAATATGCCTACTTAAAATAAAATAAAGACTGACTCGTTGGTTGAGTGGTTGCAAGTGTGACTGACGAACGAGAGCTCTTGGGTTCGAATCCGGGTCTAGCACTATTGAATTTTTCCCGGTGATATTATTCCCGGTGCATGGCAATAGACTCACCACCAGTTCCATAAGAAACGTGCGAGTGTATTACTCTCCTCTGTCTACCTCTTCGGGGATTACAGACGTGATGTTACGTAAGAATAAAATAAAGTAATTAGAAATGAACGTGAAGTTCCGTTTTGGATACATAGTAAACTAATATGCTCTACGCACATTTCTCACCAAACTCATGTACTTAACTTTGCAGTTTTCTAGTAATAATAACTAAGATCGCACAGTAGGTATTCGAGAACTGCAGCTTACCGTACGCTCGTTGGTAATACGACACAGTCACAACGCGGTTAAGCCGAGTAACCTCCGTAAATACCTGCGTATCATCGACGAAAATTAGTAGAAATCCTCAGGAATGTATGAAATATTAAGCGTATTAATCACAAAAGAGTCGCGCAGTAAGCGCTCGAGGACGGCTCGCGTCTTAATGATCGTGTGATCCTCACTCGCGGGGGATCCGCGCACTCGGCACAATTACCTGTCTTAATGGCGTTTTGTGCTTTTGTGTTCGTATTATACGTAGATGCCGCGCAGTTAATCTATATTCGGGGATTTTGCTCTTTATTATTTGTTTATCCCTGTAACCTCAAATGATCTTGTTTAACGTGATCAACGTGATGCTTAGAAATTTTCGACTGGCATGTAGCTCCAGTGGCCGAACAGGACAAGTTTTTGTTGGTTATGTGTAAAAATCTATATGAATATATACATTTATATGTAGGTATGTATATATATTAGCTATCTGGTTATAATATCACAGGCTGTGTGTACTTTGAGAGCAAATGTAATATATGAATCTCTCGTGGTTTGGACATGTTTCAAACGGATATTAATAAAAATCTTAATCAGACACGATCGCCAAACTCAATTCGACAATAAATTTATATCGGTGTGTTTGAGAAAATTTTGATAAATAATCAAATAGCTTTGGATGAATAATTAATATTGGAAAAAAAATTATAACCAAAATTTAAAACTAATTAGCTGTTAATCATTACCTGTGTGTGTGTTTAATGTGAAATAACATAATGTATAAAGGATACAAATTGAATGAAATTATCATTTGACATACTTTGATATAAATTGATATAATTAACTGATGGCACTTGAGAGTGTACCACACTCTTCTATTTATCTCCTCGGCATTTACAGGCATGATGTTACATTTATTTAACTCTACTACTAGCCAGCGATGAAACACTGTCGCATTTTTAAGCATGAATAAATAACAATGGAAACGAAATACGCACTGGACACTCACATAAATTTTGTGCAAATACACGGAACTATTGAGATGGAAAATTAAGTCCGATTGCATTTTGCAGGCGCGACGCAAACATTAAATTAAATATACGATAACATTTTTAAAATGCGCAATTCAATGCTACTCACATCACACAGTAACAAGAAAACGTGATATAAAGGATGTAATCAATAGTTAGTAGAAGAACGGCAACTCTGTGAGGATATCAGTACTCGGTAGGACTCTCTAGAAAGGACACTCGGTTTGACTCTTAGCCTACCCTGTAAGGGACCCGGGGTATTGCTATAATAATAAACAAGTAATTACTTACTTAAAGGAATAACCCAACCATATGTTATAAACATGTAATTTTTTTGGCAACAATATGATATTCTTTTCTACTCTAAACAGCAATAACTACAATGTATGTCAGATGCTTTATACATACGTATTAGAATTTAAGTTAAACATTTGCTGGACACTGCGTGGCCGGTGGCAATAGATCACGGTTTTTTTAGAGATACGCCAAAAACGCCATTTTTTCACACGAACCGCTGCTTAACGAGCTGGCAGGCGCGAGCATTTCTCTTCCTCTGCCTCTGTCATTTGGACTACTTGGCACGGTCGCGTTACCATCACGAATGTCTCTCTCTCGCGTCTTAGAGTAACTTTGTGCTTTATCGCCTGTAACCTAATGCACTCATAGAGCTCTGAAGTTGCCTCTGTTAATGCAATGTGATCTTAAAATTTTGTCACAAAGAAAAGGACAATTATGCTATTTTACAATCTACTACTTAGAACATAGTTACATACAAATGCACACATACATATATATATACGATTATATAAGCAATAAAATAAACAGTAATATAAACAATAATATGTATGTATGGCAATACCTATTCCATAGTGGGACTTAAACGTAACTGATAAAATTTGGGAGTGTATTATATTCCTCTGCCTACCTCTTCGGGGATGACATACGTGATGTTGGGCATAGGAATGTAGAACACTCCCACGTTTCACCAGTTACTTTTAAGTCCCACGATGGAATAGGTGGTG
>DWDW01001241.1:0-12036 GCA_018245635.1 Mimoniades versicolor eupheme
AGTAGTAGTTGGCTTAGTAGGTATGTAGGGCACCCATACCTAATGTGTTTCTACATTGGCAATATTCTTACTCCCTATTTCATTGTGAAACAAACAACAATTGTGACATTACTTTTATAAATAAAACACAAATATCAGTTGAATTTCTTTATTGCATAGTGTTTTGAGTTAATAATAATTTCTAAATAATAAGACAGTAAGTTTTATTGCCACCAGTGCCTATGGATTGTTTCTGTGAATTACTTTATGGATTAAAGAAGAAACGAGAGTTTAAATTAAATCTGCAACATTCATTGGCATCTCATCAATCTGGGTTGAGTAGTACTGTTCAATATCTCGCAAAATCCTGATGTCATCAGACTTCACGAAATTGATAGCTACACCCTTGCGTCCAAATCGACCTGATCTGCCAATTCTGTGGATGTACAACTCGCGGTTGTTTGGCAAATCATAGTTGATGACTAGTGATACTTGCTGCACATCAATACCTCGAGCCCACACATCTGTTGTGATGAGAACACGGCTGGAAACAAGTACATTTTTATGTAATTACAAAACACATTAACTTGCATATTACAATACAGATTTTTTTTATTTATTCTTTATTTAAACCTTACAAAATAGAACAGGAGTAAAAAGGTGGATTTGATGCTAAAAGCATTCTCTGCCAGTCAACCTTTGGGCAGTAGGAAATGCGTGAAGGCAGTTACAATATAGGTTACATTATACGTAGATTCAGTTAAGATTTGTACATATATAGAGGCTTATTTGGCAATTATCTTGTGCACTATTAGAGTAGATAATTGTATTAGATAGTTAAACTTTGCAGTATTCATGTATTTTTGTGCATTGTGCCTACTAAAAGTTCTTTGGCAAAGAACATTGACTATAACTTTGTAAATAAATACCTTTGTCCTGATCTGAACTCCTTCATAATATTATCCCTCTCTTTCTGTGGCATGTCACCATGCATGGAACTGACTGTGAAGTTTGCTTCCTGCATTTTTTGTGTCAGCCAATCTACCTTCCTCTTTGTGTTACAAAATATCACTGCTTGTGTGATGGTAAGTGTATCGTACAGGTCACACAATGTGTCAAATTTCCACTCTTCACGCTCCACTGCCACGAAGAACTGTTTGATGCCTTCTAATGTCAATTCATCACTGTAATTGTAACATTTTGATTTTTATTAAAGAATACAATGTTACATTTCTTAACAATAACACTTATTAATTCTGTTTCTAAACATGGATTATCTTTAATTGAAAAGTCAAAATAGACAACCAGCCCTCATTACCCATCCTGGACCCTAAAACTTCAAGACCCAATGCCATGGAGTGGAGGAACGATATGAACACATCTTTCTCTGATATGTTGGCAATCAACAAGTTGAGTGACATGAGTCATTGGTCAGCTGGCTTAGGCCATTCTCGTCTGCACTTTTGACAATACTAGACATATTATATTCCTCCAACATATATGTAAAAAAATAATAAAATGAAGAAACAAAGATTTATACGCAGAATAAGTTAAAATGATGTGTTAATATTATACTATACAAAAAGGGTTTGAAGGGTCAAGCAAATCATGAGTTAATAATAATAAATCATCACTCAATATTCAGTTTTTGCTGGTAATGTAGTACAACCCTTTCAAAATGATAATAAGAAAAATATAGTAAATGTACCATATACTGTGATCCTTAAATAGGTACATACAGAAGAGCAGAAAAAAAATTGTATTTTACTTAAATGTTTATAAGTGCTCTCACCGTTTTACAAGGATCCTAATAGGATCTGTCATGAATTTGGATGTCATCTCGAGGATCTCATGAGGCAATGTTGCAGAGATGAGTACCACTTGTGTCGCCGGTGGTAGATAGCGGTACACATCGTAGATCTGCTCCTTGAAACCTTTGTTCAACATTTCATCAGCCTCATCAAGTACCAACATCTTTATGGACCTTGTGCGCAATACACGCCTCCGGATCATATCTGTAAAAATAACAGTATTTCACACATCAAGAATTAATTTTGTTTCTGAAAATTTCACTGTAATAAATTGAAATTATAGACATACATATATACAGAATACCAGTTACATATTTTATGTTCTATATGTTTATCATTATTTATTAATTTTAATACTTGTACACCACTGTCCCATATCTGATCTCAATTCTAGACTCCTACTCAAAGGTTGTCTGGTAGAGATGGGTAGTTAACTATAACACTGCTTTTCATATATGGTGGATAGTAAAAAATAATTGTATTGTATACATGGTACAATAAATGTATGAAGAGCTTCCTCAGAAGTGATTCTGTTGGAGTTTCTCAAGTTAAATGACATATACAATGATCTTACCGAACACTCTTCCAGGAGTACCAGAAACCACATGCTGTCCATAATCCAACTTCCTTATATCCTCTCCGAGATTAGTGCCACCAATACATGCATGGCACTGTACATTCATAAAGTCACCCAACGCTAGGATAACTTTCTGGATTTGTGTGGCCAACTCGCGTGTAGGAGACAGGATTAACACCTGGGTTTCGCGCAGTGTCGTGTCAAGAGACTGTAGAATCGAAATAGAAAACGTCGCGGTTTTACCCGTACCAGACTGGGCCTGGGCTATCACATCCCTGCCTTTTACTATCGGCAAAATACTTCTCTGTTGAATAGCTGACGGCTTTTCGAATCCTGAAACAGTTAAGATTGAAATATGAAATTTATTTAAGAAATATATAAACTAATGTATAAAACCTAGTAAACGAATTAGAAACATTACCGTAAGTGTAAATCCCTCTGAGAAGTTCGTCACGCAAACCCATAGAATCGAAAGTAGGAATAACTTCCACATCTTCACTTGTATCGAATTCTACATTCGACAAATCTTCTGATATTATTTTTCTATTATAAGAAACCTCTGACGAAGCCATCTTTTCACTGAATTATTTAATGCACTGCTACTTTCTAATTCCAATAACAACAGCTAATCTGTATCAGGAAAACAAAAATGTACGCATGCAATAACACTATTCCGGAGTCCGGGGGCGTTACAATTCTAACACTAATAAAAACTGTTATCCGTTAAGTATATTACCTAAAAGATTTTTTATACTACCAAATAACGGCAGAAATTATCAACCGAAAAATTACTTCTACTGAAAACGCGGAAACGTAAGTTATGGTATAGTATGCGATTCTATTATTCATAATCAATATGGCGTCGGTAATACCATAGAGCAGTAAGGCAGATAGACAAAATATTTCAATTTTTTGATGTCATATGAAAACTGAGCTTTAGACAAAATGTCTTGACGGGTCGTAAAACAGTTTTTCATTGTATAATTAACGCACAAATTTCATAATGCATTTATTGAACCATTTATATCGTATAAAATAACATCCTGCATTCAATTAGATGACTTTAATAATGAGGTAGTTGATAATTTATTTATTGGAATACTTACATTTTCTTCAGTGAAACTACCCTTGTGGATGCAAAATTAGAATATTTGTTTAAATATTAGGTCTAAATCTTAAGATAGCCTTGAAAATAATTATAATCAGAATGAAATCAGTCACAAATTTTAGAACATTATTTAAATAGTCCCCAAAATGAACGATTATATTTGGATTTTGAACGAATCAAAATGGATGCTGGGTGTGAATGAACTATGTAGTGAAAAACGAACAGCTTTTTATCGAGTTGTGTCGTGGGCCCGATTATAATCGGGAATCCGGCGTCGCGGTTTTGTTTTGCAATAATTTAGACGGACGGTGACAAAGTTACGTGTCTCAGGACAGAGAATCCGTCGGTATATCAATTCAATTTAGTAGTCACGGTGGCTGTAATGTGTTTATATGAGAGTATCGGGCGAGCTTCCCGCAGGTGGCCCTAATAGGATGAGGAGTGCGACGGAAATATTGAATGTGGATGCGATTCCGCGGCTGGTGTCGGCCGCGCCGTTACCGCTCGGTGCGCCATGGCTTCAACGTACGAACTGATGTGTTGCTCGTGTGCTATATGAGCGCTCCGAAATGAAATGCATATACAGGAAGGAACAAACACAACTCTGACAACATGTACCAAAATGACAGAAGAAGTAGACAGAAGACATGGTGTAAATGGTAACAGCAGTAGTAAGGGCGTGAGCGAGGATGCCCCCGTGCAAAACTCTGCTTTCAATTCGACTGGAGGAAGGCTCAAGTTCTTCAAAGGTCGGTACTGTCAAGTCTAGTTTTATTTTATTTATTACATATGATTTCATTAATATTGATACACAAGTTGTTATAGACAAGTATTATTGGTGTTCAGAAAAAACTAGAAAGTTATTCATGCTCTGATAAGCATATGCAGCTACATTTGAGTGAGTGGTTGCCAATTGCTGGAGCACAGCCTCTGCTATTGTTGTGTGTTTTGTAAGATGTTTTGGTCACTGTAGTGGAAACAAGCACTCACAAAAATTATGTCAGTTCAAAATGTATAATATGAAAATTGTTCCAACAATATGATTATACTCACAATCGATGAAAAGGTATTTTTTATTGTCTTATTAATAATGACACAAGCATTTAAAGTTCATTGTAAATGTAGTTTTACAAAATTATCAACTATGAGAACATGTTATAAAATCTATCAACAGCTAAATTATTTTAAATATTGAGCATTCTAATTATATATCTATAGTTTTCATATCTTTATATTTCATTTAAGTAGTTTTCAAACTATGAATTTTTAGTGTTCTTAAAATGTTACATTAAAGAAACAATATCATAGATATGTGGAGCTCCAGTATAGAGGTATGAGTATGCATGTGAAGAGGCATATAATTAAAAATATGAGGTCATAACTAATACTCTGAATAAAGTCAGCTGGCCACCACTCCACCAATTTCCTACACCATGGCAACTGGACCAACAACACATCAACATACCAACATACTTGCTTACAACACCAATAATATTAAAATAGCATAATTTGTAAGAAACTAAAAAAATGTGTTAATGCCAATTAATATTATATTGGGAAATATAACCATAGATGTGTAATTGGATGATGAGTAACAATAATAATTTGTCTATGGAACATGAATGTAAGAAAGTGACCAGTGTGCACATTGTGCAATATAAACAAGTAACATTTGGGACACTGAACACCTGACCTGTGCAGAATTGGGCCTGTCTGCATCATATTACACACAAATTATCTGTTGTTTTGTTAATATTCTATACACTGTGATATATAGAAATACATCTATTACTACTATTACATCTTCACACCAGGTGCTAACAGGATAGGCAGGAAGCACCAAATGTCAAATAATTCCATCCTTATAGACTGGACAGTCTTTTACTAAATGTATTGCATTTCTTGTTCTTTTTTGTCTGTTGTTTAGTCATTATGATAATCCATAGACACTTAGGATAAGGGTTAAGGGTTAAGTGGTAAGGGGTTGTTCTTAACCATAATAATAGACTCACCACCTATTACAGTGGGATGTAAATGGAACTGGTGACATGTGGGAGTGTACTCTCACCTCTTTGGGGATTACAGGTGTGATGTTACATGGTCTTAACGCTAGACAATCTGAAATGTTATTAATATGATTTAAACCAACCCTGGTTTGCAGAAGCACAGCCCAGAAAACATTACATCTCATTGACTATAACCTCTTTCTGTTTTCTAAGTTTTCATTCTCAGTTTTAGGAAATATCTCTATGACTAGTCTGTGATAGGATTTCAGTTTTTTTTATACATTTCCATTCACCTGAGAAAATTGCAGTGAGCTGCAGAACTGCAGTTGACAACTGCCATTAAATTGAGATCACAAAACAAATTTAGTCTAAAAAAAATAGAAGGTGAACATATTTTGTAGCTGCATCCCTATTGAAACAATGATAGATAATCTTGTAAATTGAAGTTACATTTGTGTTCTTAGTATGCACCAAATCACATTAAATGCCTGTACAGATGTATGTATAAATAAATTTTTTGAGTACCTTGTATACCTTCTGCTTTGGACTATAATAATATTGGTTATAGTGTTTTCTTCTTAATATCTATAGTAAATATCACCTGATGCTGTTACAATTTTAATAATCATGGAACTTCATGTGGTCAGATAGTTTAAATTACCTGTGGTACCTCTATAGTGGTTGCCAATGTCATATGTCTGTTACTTATATTTGCCCACCAATACAATTGAATCAGTTTAATGGAGTATGATTTAGCTGATGTGGTTACATGAGTGGATCTTGAATTAGCGCATCCAACTGATGTCAGTTAAGAGGCTTATATCAATTTAGATGTCCAAAGCATGTATCATTAATTTATTTATAACACTTTATAAAAAGTAATGAGAAAGAATAAAACTAAAAGAAAATATTGAATTACTAGTTACAAACAATCGAAATTTCTGTTTGAGTATTAAAGTCCAGAGCAAATATTAAAGTTCGCTAAGTGTTTTCATATCAGCATGTAAATATCACACAGGTGCCATGGCTAAATACGGTGACTGTATTATCTCGGCACGGTCATAATTAGTCAAAAGGCTGTACACATTAATACTATAATTTCTTTATCTAATATAACATGCAACTTAGAATGTTATCTCAGACATAAATATCTGTGGTGTTCAAAGCAGTGTCTCGAGTGATTGCCGTAAATATATGAAAAGAAAAGATGTTCCTGTCACACTTGTCAAGATACTCAATTGATTTTTATCTCGAATCCAAACAAAATATAGCTTAAGGATAAAAATACTTGTGAGTGTAAACAAAAGAAATTGTTTGAAATGTGAAGACTGTGTAATTGTTTAATCTAATTGATAACATTGTGTATACAGTAAACAGTTTTTTCGCTTGATGAACCTCCCATGATTTCCATGCTCCCACCTCATGATATACATATTGTGCAGTAGTGATAAGAGCAATGTATTAATCTAAGCAAGTACACGAAATGTGGTCGAGTCTTGGATTCAGTTTTCGCATAATGTAGTGATATAATTGGCTATTTAGTTTTTGTTGCTGGCTGGGTTCCCTTTGGTAGTACCAGTCACATGTTGGAGCCCTTTGGATTTATATGTCTTGTCTTGCCTTCGTGTTCATGATGCACCAGTATTCTTTTAAGTATCTTCTAGGTGTTGGTAATTGTGGAAAGAAATAAATGTACATTTTGTACCATGCAAAGGTTCAGCCTGAACAACAAAAAATGTGGGAAGGTACAAATTTATTGACATTCATTATTACAATTGTAGTAATCAATAAGAATGAGTTACAAACTGACTGCTATGATATTAAACAACAAGTACAAGTAACACAAAGTTATCTTATGATAACAACCAAATCTGTATAAATTTAAACACTATTATCCAACGCAACAATAATAATTGATGACATGTGACAAGAGTGTATATTATCACTCTTTATATACATAAGTTATTTACATTGACATGGAAATTAGTTGATAATACATTATACATTTAGCCTTTTTTAAGCCATTAAAGTTCACTTAGAAGTATGGTGTTGCAGATGGCAAGTTTATTCTTGAGCTGGTGCGCGGCAGCGCGCGCGAAGGGGAGCGCGCGGGCTGGGTGTCGGTGCCGCGCAAGACGTTCTGGCCGCCGGCCGCCGCGCCGCCGACGCCGCCCGCTGCCGCGCACCCCTGCGCCTCGCTTTCCGCCTCCGACGACAACAGCTCCGTGCACTCCTCGCCCTGGCAGCGCGACCACTGTTGGAAGCAGCCCGCCCCGCGCCGCAACCTATCCAAAGAGTTAACCATGTATTATTGCCGCCCGAGCACGTTGCACTCCTCCGCCATCGACGCCTTCAGTCGAACCAAAAGGAGGAGGCCCTACGACACGTCCCAGCCGATGGACGCGCTCGTAAATGGCCATGTTAGGAAGCTGTTGAGTAACGGTGTATGTGAAAAGAAGCGAAACGGCGACACCGGCTCACCCGACAAGGGTAGCAGGAGCGAAGACCTTGTGGACGCACCGATAGCCGACCCTAAGAGGACCTCGGAGGACGACAGGTGGACAGAGTTCGATCGCGAAAAGTACTATCACATGAAACTCAAGAAACCATATCAGTATCATAAGTTAAGAGTTTACAAGAAGACGCGACCGGCTATCCGTCGCAGGGAACTGACCGCGACCATTGATAGGTTACGCGAGAAAGTAGCGTCGCTGCCGGTTCTAGTGAATGCGAAATTGGCAAGTTGCCGACAGGAGCATACGATGGTTTCGCCGCGGAAACGAATTCTCAGGGAGATGGAAAGGGTGAGCCTCGAAGATCAAGCTACTAAAAGACGAGCGAAGACGGTTCCAGCGCTCAGCACCGCGTCGTATCCGCCGTCGCCGGGCCCCAGCCACACGCCGCATCGATCGTCTGCAGATACGTCCGCGCGCTCTCATAACGGCACCGCGCCCCGGAAGGACGCGCCGGTTTCTAAAAATGTCAGCAGCTATAGCATCCATTCGCTGCTGAGCATGCCCGATGAAAGCGCGGCGCGGCGGTCGCCCGAGGCAAAACGCTCACCGCATTCCTATCCGCCGTCATTGAAGACAGACTCGCCTTCGAGTGTCAACTCTCCGTCGCTGAGCCCTAGTCCCGACAACTATCGCTACCGCTACTCAGCGTTGACGCTAGGGTCGCCGGGGCGCGGCGTGTCCCGCGACTCGCCCACGCCGCCGCAGGCACAGTTCCGCGCGGCGTACGCGTCGCCCGCCTCGCCGTACGCGTCGCGCGCCTGGCCCGCGCCCTACCGCGGCGCGCCCGCGCCCGCCGCGCCGCCGGCCGCGCCGCCCGCGCAGCCGCGCGACGACTGGCGCGACCTGCCCTACGCGTTCCCCGCGGTGTACCCGTACGTGGCGCCGCTGGCGTACCGCGCGCCCGCGCCCGCTCCGCTCTGGATGCACTACGGGCCCTGGGCGCCGCTCGCGCACCCGCTGCTCTCCGATCACATGCCCGACGACGAACCCACTTCAGGTTGGTCCTGTTTTAGTATACTCTCTGGTCATTTTTAATATCATTCTACTTTTAACTTTTATTGAACACACAGTGAAAAGGCTTATTTTCACGCAACTATTGTAGCCTTTATCTTTGAGCGGTGAAAATGTAACTACGAACACTTTGGTTTATATAACTCATTCCAATAGTATCAACACGATAAACTATAATATTACTTTGTGTGTGTACATCTTAATAATACTTTGTAGTTTGCAGTCTGAAATTGTACAGTTAACAATTTAAGGTAACGTTTTGTCTATTTGGATTTTGGATATTGACCATGCTACGATTAAACCCATTTATTGTGGAATGCTTTGCTATTGTACGTTCCATGTGCGACTACCATTAATTCCTTCAATGGGTTACTACTTAAACTTTAACTATATATTTTGCGTTATTACACATTTATTCATATTTTTATTGATGTCGTTGTGAGTGCGACTGTGCATTACATTTATTTTTATCGTTTTGCGTACACCTCTGCCCCGAATCTAATGATTTCTTCTCTTTTTTCCTACCTAGACAAGCTTATGTCTGGTAGAGATTGCTTGTTAGCCATAATAAATAAATAAGATCGCTTGTCGTATACTGTCCATTTTCTCTAATTTATAATGTACCTATCTCTTTCTCTGTATGTGGGTGGTACAGTAAAGAATAATAGTATTGTATTGTGCTTATGGATAACTCTTAACTGTTCCAGATTTGCCATTGAACTTGTCGAAGCACTGAAGTGGGCGATGGGGCCCGGCGCGAGTCTGTTACGTGAGACTGAACACACAAACAAAGATGTTTAGATAAATTCGGTCAATTTTGCTTCGTCGTGCGTGAAACGTGCGTTCGCGTGTAACCTCTGCGGAGACACGATCCCGATAAACAGTTGTCGTATGTTGGGGCGATTGGAGACACGAACGAGAGACACCAGCAGATATTACGAGATTGTTTTGAATGTGACGTTCCGTGTGGACGGAGCGACCCCGCGGCGCGCCACGCTGGCCGGCGTCCTGTAAACATTCCACTGTCGCACTTGCAATTGGCGCCTGTTAAAAGTCCAAAAATGACATCCCACCTAATTCAACGTAATGCATCCGCGCTGCCGCGTTATATTGTAGTATAGCTATGACGTTATGTGTAGCGGTACGAGAAAAAGATAATATTTTTGTATAAATGGTGATTTTCAGACGGATCTGATAGTCAGGAAATCTATTTACAACCTATTGTATATGATATATATATACTGAAATATTTTAGTATAAATGTATGTATGTATGTATGCAGAGTCATGTGTGTATTTTCATACGAATTATTTGTACTGCAAGTTGAATATTTTAATATTGGCTATAATTTTAGTGTAAGACTCTTAAGATGATCTAAATGAACGGAACCGTTATTGATTGTTAACGAACAGTGCCTTGAAATAAATGGAGATAATATGAACATATATATGATTGAGAAGTTTTTACATATAGTAACGCCCATCCTTACGAGATATATTGTTGTAGCAGTTTTTTTTATATCCGTTTATACTCTTTTTTACTATTCGCAAGAGCCCGATCGCTCCTGGCCCCTTACTCATCAGAAAAATTCCATAATGACTATGTGCGATCTCATTATTTAATTTAGAAAATGTAACGAGGTAAAGACTACAGTTTTGGGATCAAATTTGGATGTGTGTTTATGTAACATGTATATTAAAATAAAAGACATTGTATATAATTTGTGAATGGTGTATTATTGATGAACGTACGGGCGCGTAGATTCTATCAGAGGATGAACCGCTTATGATTTATCGGTAAGATTTTATTACCTTCAAATAATAATAATTGTAATTGTACAGTATTTTTGTATTGAGTATTTTACGGCGACACCAACGAGCGGCGCGCGGCCGCGACGTGTCGCCGCGTGTGCTGCGGGCCTTATTGCGTTGGCAATATGGCGGCGTGGCATGGAACGGCTTTGAGATTAAAATGTAGAGGTAGTTCTTTTTACTGCAATTTTAGTTGAAGTACGGGGTTATGTATTATAAGGACAGTTATATGATGGTAAGGGACTGAATACTGATGTAATATTATCATTAATGGAATTGTATAAAATAGTCGTTTAATCGGAGGCCCACTGTAACGAGCACGATGTCCACCAACAAAGTTGACTTAGTGTAAACTAGCTATAATAGAACCTGCTCAATTAAACTCTGAGTACAGTTAGGGAACAACTATACGAACGACGTTCTGATGTGGCTACGGGGCGGCTGGATTTTTTATTTTATTTTCTTGTATTTATACAGCTACAGCTGTTGTATTACACATAAATATATTGTTATTTTTAAATCTTAATCACTGAACAAGACTAATTTATAATATACAACGAACATTAAAAAATAAATGAAAATGAGTAAAATAAATGATGGCCTAAAATGAACCGTGACAAAAAAAAACAGTTTTGTTAAGTGCCTAAGATTTTAATTAATCACGTGCTAGATTCCCAATATTAATTTAGTCACCGCATTCGCAGAGAACTATTTACTCATCACTTTGTTATAATAAATGTTAGTCCATTTATAACATTATGTATATTATTGAAAATTTGAATAAAAAAATTATATATCATCGTATCGATAAAGAAGTAGGATGTCTACGTCTATGTTAAAATAGTTTGTAAAATTAATGTATTAACATCGTCGACAACATTTGTAAATTACCAAAGACAAACACACAAAGCAATATTAATTTTCAAATTCAGTAATAATACTGAAAAAATATCTGCATCGCGGTTATAATACAGCTCCTTACAGCCTTCACCGTCTTCATTCACCTGAGGGTGACTTTATGAGGTAGAGAACAGTGGTCCGCTGCATTACACGCTGGGCATCTATGATTTACATGTTATCGTAAATGGGTGCCCCTATGCTGTTGATTGGGCAAAGTGTATGTTGCTACTTTAATGTTAGTCTTATATGCATCATTTTAGTGTTATGTACCTATTTACTGCAAAAAAAAACGTACTATTTTGAATACTTGTATTATA
>DWDW01001242.1:0-12035 GCA_018245635.1 Mimoniades versicolor eupheme
ACCAGTTACTTTTACGTACCACTATGGAATAGGTGGTGAGCCTATTGCCATACACCGGGCACATATCCAGACTCCGAGCTACTACTAGAAAATATAAATTAGAAAATTTAGTAGTGCTCGACCCGGGAATCGAACCCAGGACCTCCCGTTCGGCAGTCTCTCTTGCAACCAACACGACCAACGAGGTGCAACCGATTTAATTGCCGGTTTTAAACCCACTATTCCCGGAGTGGGAGGTTGAAGTATAAACCACTAAGCTATCAGTACTTGTACGATGCAATATTTATGAATTAACAGTACGTAGTTGGATCCCGGATGAGTGGCCACTAACGAAAGTTTAATGATAATTTTAATATATCGCGATGTAACACTTGTATGGAAGTCTAGAAAGCTTCTGGGAGACATACATACTTCAATTTAGTCTTTATTGAAGCAGCAATATGGAGTTCCACGGGATTCCCGCCGTCAACTGAGTCCACAGGAATCGATCTGTAACCAGCAGCAGGTGAGATTGATATATTAATTGATATTGTCACTATGCGCATGTCCTTTGAGACAGCGTGGGCTATACATACTGTGAGGTTCAGACTGTTGTACACCGTATTGTCGTAAATGTGTATTGTTGTTGTTTAAATTCACATCCTGTCAGAAGCTGTTACGTGTACATAACGAGAAGATAGCCAGTAAACTGCTTATACTTAGCAGGTGTGTAATCAGCTTGAACAAACAAGATTGTAGGCGATGTGTGCGTTGCGGCCGGCGCCGCGTGCTTAATTGGGCCACTTCCGGTTGTGTGGAACATTGGATTAATTCGCAGATTATGATTGAATTATTCAATTTGCGTATAATGTCAAAGGCTTATATCAGAAATTAGACATACATACATATTAGTACAAATGCTATGTTGATTTCATTTTCAAATTACATTATTCAAAATTATTGTGCCGGAATCATTTTGCGAGCGTCCACGTTGATATTTATATGTGTAATGATGATGACGCTTAATTCCATATTAACAGATCACGGTTTAAATGTAGTAACGTAAGTAAGTAAATTTAGTAACGTAACACTACGCCTTCAATCCTCCAAGAGTTACATTTACGCCCCACTATGGAAGAGGTGCTGATCCGATAGATGTCAATACTGAAGATACATTCTATTTCTCTTTTTAGAGATAGTTATAGTCGTGCTTTTATAATAAAGCAAGCTGAAAAATTAAGTTTTAAATAAACAATCATCATAACATAATTTTTATAAATAAAGAAGTTGCACTGAGAAATGAACAATACACTTCAGTAGTAAAAACATTGGTCAAATAAACATTGTAAAAGGAAAATCCTCTCCACTCGTTCTCTAAAGCGCTTACGGTGGGAACTGAAAATGTCATCACATTTCTACGCGCTGTTCACAATGCCCAGGTTTGAAACTTTATGAAAGGGGCAGTTGAAGTTTGGTTTGCGCACCGGGCGAGATAATCCTGCAGGTCAACGGGACACATTCAGTTCACACGAGTCTCGAGCTTTGATTGATTTTTATTTAAAACCTTTTTACTGCGAGTATACATAGTATGCGAATAGCAGAACAATATTTTATGAGAGGCATGATTATTTAATTGATATTTGAATATGGAAGGAACACGAGTCTCGAGCTTTGATTGATTTTTATTTAAAACCTTTTTACTGCGAGTATACATAGTATGCGAATAGCAGGACAATATTTTATGAGAGGCATGATTATTTAATTGATATTTGAATATGGAAGGAACAATTGCAAATCTATTGCTAATTGTGTACTCGTATGTACGTAGCACTCCTAGGAGGCCTGGTGTGATGATATGATTATAAAGATAACCTAGAGCAGTGGAAACTAACAAATAATAATAATATAATAATGTCTGGGGACATCTCCACACACGGCCATCTGATCCCAAAGTAAGCATCAACAAAGCTTGTGGTATGGTAACCAGACGGCTAATAAATTACATATGTATACATAATTTTTTTTTATAATAATAATATTTATTTATTTCCAAAATATAATAATAATATTTATTTATTTCCAAAATACAATAATAATATTTATTTATTTCCAAAATATAATAATAATATTTATTTATTTCTAAAAACAATTATTTTGGATTATAAAACTCATGAACAGTGATCACAGAGACATGTTGTCGCTTTGATTGAACTCTAATATACATATAAACATATACTTAAATAGATATTTTTTTACACCCAGACAAAGAACAAATACTTGTGTTCATCACACAAATATTTATTCTGGGTGGGAATCGAACCCACGACCCCCGGCGCAACAGTCAGGTTCACTAACAACTGCACCAACGCGCAACGGGCCAGTCAAAGAACGATCATTCCACAACTGGAATGTATGCGGAATAAACTGAACTTAAAGCGTACTGTTAGGAAACATACGAGTATGGCACGTATGGAAGTTCTTGGATTTGTAGTCCGGTATGAAAAAGCTTATTATATCACCTTGTGAATGAATTTATTACAGCCCTCACTATAGTGCGCTGAAGTACGACAAGACAAATAAGTTTAGCCGTTGACAAATCGATTGACGCTTTGAAGCACGTATTCACCCGGACTTTTGGATGTCAGGTGAAATTGTTTCAATATTATTCTGTCAGAATACAGAAAGATTACACTTATTGGCTTTTATTGGAATTAATTTGGAGCTTCATACATTTCTTCATAAGTAAAAATATAAGTCAAATAAACAATTCACTCGTTGTTTGTGTTGGTTGCAAGTGCGACTGCCGATTAAGAGTTCCTGGGTTCAAATCCCGGGTTGGGCTCTATTGGATTTTTCTGAATTCGACTTTCTTATAGGGAGTGGTTCGCAGTTTGGATACGAGTATGTGACCGGTGTATGGCGATTGGCTCACCACCTATTTCATATAATAATAACTACATTGCACGAATATTCGTGAATAATTGTTTTTCAATGTACTCTTATGTACTATATACAAATAGATCTCACGCATATGCATGATCTCCTACGTATATATACGTATATGTGGAGTCGCTACGTAGGCAGTATTAGGTACATGCGACATGTTACGTACATGTCCAGCCACGAGCGGTGCAGCCTTAGTGTGCAGCCTTGCTGACAATGCTACTGTAAATTGAACCTGCCTCGTATATTCTAATTCTACATACATATACATACGTGTATAGGTTTTCTCGCACGTAGTTTACTGTATTTGAAGCTTGAAGTTGTTTTGTAAGCGTCGTTCATGTAAATGGTACTCCGGTAATAATTTGCAGGAATGTCAATTTTTTATGCTTTTTGTAATGTCCGTGTTGTGTTGATTACCTCGTTGATCGAGTAGTGGCCAGCGAGACTGCCAATAAAAAGATCCTACGTTTGGTTTTCGGGTCGGACGTTTTCCTAATTTAACATTTGTAGTAATATTACGGAGCTTGGATTTTCGAGGCATTGTAAGGCAAAAGTATATTTTATAATAATAATAAATATAGTAAATTATGTAACATACAATTGTAATACTAGAAGAGGTAGGCAGATGAGTGTGTTTCACAGGTACGTGTTGCGTGTAAGTCCCACCATGGACCTTATCGCCATACAGTGGGCATAAATCCAATCTCCGAACCTTAAAGATAGAAAACTCGTTAGTATCCGATTCAAGGATCGAACCCAATATGTCTAGATCATTAGTTGGGCGTGCAATCACTCGGCCAACTTAACTTACTTGACATATTATTGTAATGATGTACAATTGTAACGCAATAAAATATGCTATTATTAGTAAGTATTAAAAGAAGAATAATTACGAAATATGTTACGAAAAGTAATTAATAATTTTCTTTTAAAGATATTAAACCATTTTAGTGATTTCCTACATTCGGTTAATTATTTTCTTAGGCATGTTTATTTTTGGTGTTTTCCTTGGCTCTATTGTTATGTTATTTTAGCGTGTTAAGAAATATTTTAAATTTTTTTTTTTTAGATTCAAGTCAGATGTCTGAATTACTCGAAGGTACAAAATATTCATTGAATACCTCGCTATGCTTATGGGAAAAATATAATGTAAAAATAGGACACTATTATCATCATGATCAATAACGTATGTATATCATTGCTGTGTTAGGCTTCCCCCAACAAGCGCCATCGCGCTCCATTCTTGGCTCAACAACCCCCATTTTTTGCAATACGAATATGTAAAAAGGATTATAATTAAGTTGGTCTTCTAACTAGTTAGATATCAATATAGTTTAGCCTAAAATAGTTCGTCCCTTATTGCATGACGCCAGCTTGCATATAAACTATTTAACCTCTAACACTTAAAGCGCTGAACATTGTCGGGCCAGCAGAGGTGAACCACAGCGTGCTGTATACGTTACGAGAATGTTCTACATTTATATATAAAATGCATCGATTTTCTATCGTTTCACATCTGAAGTATCCATCGGACAGAATACTTTATGATTCAGTTACACAGAGAAGATCCATTATTGCACATTTTATCTATGGTTTCCATTCGATAAATTGCACTGGTGTTATTTCTATTTTATTTGTTTAAGGCACAATAATAAGTACAGGTCTAATATCGGACTCAATGACTGATGATAATGATCATGATAGAAAAGTACAGAATTTTTAAGTTATTCAGAATCTTGAAAATAATTTGTAGAAGTTGGTTATGTGGATGATAATAACATTTTAACATTGATAAAGTTTATTCGCAGAAGATTTTTTATACATAATTATTTTATACTTTTGTTTAGTTTGTATTCAGATACTTATCTGAATAATTTTAAAAAGGTAAATTGACCTGCTTAAATAATATACAGTTATTATACATAGCGTAGTGGATCCAGCCTAAACGGTGTCTATCGTAAAAAAGATAAAGCAAATGAGGCTACCTATCTGTATCTCTATGGCGCATGTGTGATTAGACAAAGATAAGTCTGGGTCTCTCATCTTGCCTCTTTTATTCACTCACAGACCTTCCTATGGCTTCCCTACTCTATGTATGTATAAAAACTCCATGGTAAATGAACGCACCGACCTGCAGATACAAAGTATTATGTTATCTAGGAAGTAGGTACAAATAAGGTAGGTAAGAGTCCATTCTGCTCTGTTACGAATTGTAGACCTTACGTAGCCACAACTTGTACAAGCTACGCGACTACGCAATATATATCTGCTACGTTGCTACGAATATGTTGTCCCCGAACACCGCAAGCTACGACTCTGTGCATGTATTAATTTTGTCCAGTAATTAAAACGTATTGATATATATAAGGAGATTTCAGTCCTTACAAAGCAGAAAAATATTGCAAAAACATATCTTACTAGTATAGATAGTATTTTAAAATATTGCGAAATTTTATCAAACGTTGTAGCACACGATCGAGCTCGATAATTAGCTGTGCTTGCATCCTGTCGATCATCTATGCAGTCAATTGAGGTCTACTACTGAAGCCATATGGCACGGTTTCTAATGACCTTAGGTTTCGTTAACTAGCTATACCTATAAGGTCTGGCCACAATAGATCTATATGGCCGCAATAGCTACTACGCTTTACGTGTCCCCGTCCCAAATAAATAATAAATAATGATAGATCGAATAACGTACGAACTATTGGTATTAGTATTGGTAAAGTCGGCGATGTACATGTCATTCACTTATTTATTCACTTTTACATATGTAACCTGTCTAATTCGTAGCTAACAAAGTCTAAACAATTCTTTACAGCTCAAAATGAAGACGCATCTGAAGTCCTGAAAAGTGTGCGTTTGTCCGTTGTACAACTTTTTCTTTGTTAGTTATTAAACTAATATTATTGCGAACACATAGTTTAAAAGTACCGAATGTCTTATTCAGCGAGTTGTACGGCAAAGGGAGCGGAGGGGAGACGGCGGATCCCGTATCACTTCGGAGCAAGTTAAATAAATGTCGCGGAACTTGTACAAAACATTCTTTAGTAACATCGGACACGTTTGGTTTTTAGATTTCTGTTCCAATGAGTTTCGTTATTTCCACTCTTAGTTATGGATCGCCTCAGCCCTCGTTTTAATTCAATTTGCCGCTTAGTAGCGGCTGATTTGATTTCGGTTCGTTACACTTTACTCAAATTACGTATTTGTAACTCACGTATATGCTTGCGGCTTGTCTAATTTACTAATATATGTATATAATTGTATACGTACTTTAATATGTAATTAGACGAATCATTATATAATGTATTCACATAGAATACACGTTATTTTTCGATAGCTTGTATTCAATGAAAATTAAATAACTTCCTTATACAAATAACAAAATGAAAAGTATTTAAAAAGATCGTATAAAATTTCGTGGACACTTTTATTACGCAAGTATTTCCAAGATCCATGGAAAATGGGAATGATATCATTTAACGAGTTTAAATCTTGATTTATTATAAAAGGATTCCTTACTGCTTTGTTCGTTTTTTAAACTGGATGCAAAGTAACAGTATTGAGGAACAGATCTGACGGCAGACAGTATAAATTAATTCCGGTGGAGGGAACTCAAAATAAATGGGCATTACATGCATGATTGTTGTGAGATTTACGTGAAATTAGTATATTTGATAAGTAAAACAGGTTTCATTTAGAAACTGAGTTGTGACTAAGGATCATAATGATAGCACCATCATTACCATGTCTATGTTCATTGCTAGACGCAGGCCTGATCTTAGTGGTTTTGGTCCATAGTCACTACACTGGGAATGCTAGTTGGGGATCAGAGAACATGGTTTCTTGCATTACCTACCTACGCTACTGCTAAGAACGTAAGGCAGCTATAGCTACAGCTACAGCTACAACGACATAACGTCACGTCTGTAATCCCCGAGGAGGTAGTCCAAGGAATATAGAACACTCCCACGTTTCACCAGTTACGTTTACGTCCCACTATAGAATAGGTGGTGAGTCTATTGCCATACAGCGGGCACATATCTCTATCTCTGAGCTACTACTAGAAAATTTAATTAAGAATTATTTAGTAGTGTCGGACTCGGTAATTGAACCCAGGACCTCTCGATCGGCAGTAGCACTTGCAACCAACCAACTAGGCAGTCAAACGAGGTAGCTTCAGCAGGTTAAATAGCCTGCGCCAAATCACGGGCAGCCGGCGCTGAGTCTGGTCACTTCTTACGACACTTTAATATCGCCGGCATGGAGGCGGGAGTTATATTTATTATTTCTCCGCTCTGATACGGATATACCTAATCGTAATAATAAAGATACGAATTAATTAACACCTTGTTCAAATCGGCTGCTTTGTTAGTCGAGAGGTTGTAAGCGCAATTGCTTAACGAAAGAGAGGTACTTGGTTCGAGTCCCAGGCAGGGATTTATTGGGTTTTTCTAACTAGAAATTCCTACTGTTAGCTCGGAGTAAGGGTTTGCGCTTGGCTATTATTCTTTGTTAGCACATATAACGTAACTAATAAAAAGGGGGTCTGATTTGCTATTTCGGCATCTTTTTAAATACAGGCGTGATGTTAGTTTCAAATCAAAACTCTTTCTGTGGGTGGAAAGTAATCTATTTTGAATTCTGCAGTGTACGTTAAACGGTAAATGCTTATAAAGTTAATCATGTTACACATCACAGTTTACGGCAGTAATTCAAATAACCAATCACCAATTATATTCTCAAATTTCCAAATTTATGTGTGATTATTTTCAAGTAGCATAAATTGTGTAAATCCTAGACCTGACTTTAGATTGCAGAATTTTCGGCAAGTGACAGATGGAACATGAGGCATTCCAATTTTGTCTTCTTAAGAAGGCGTTTAGATATAATTAAGTTAGAATAAGGATCAATTCATAACAATAAATGTTAGTAGATTAGAGTATTGTCCTATTTATTGTAAATATAATTGTCTAAATATTTCTGTCATCGCTCAGTCACGTGGTTTCCGTAGTCACGTGCTGATATCTTAGGTTCTTGGATCGTTCAATTAGAGAGCCCGCGAAGGACAATGGAACGCGTGGGCGCAGGCAGTCGCGAGAACCGGAAAACATCGTACAGAGCACTGCTTCCTACCATTGGAGATCTCGTAATCCTCCTATTAGCACCGAATAAAGCTATCAAAAAGGGGTTAGCAAGATAGAAATCCCACGTACACCGGTATTTTTCCCAGTGTATCGGTGCATATTTTTCGAGTTTCCACCTAAACTAAAATGAGTGATAACTATGCGCTTCAGTTATAAAGCGACCTACGTCTTAGAATTGTAAAGTTTCTATTGCCTATCTAAGATTCAATATTATTTACATCATAAAACGAATCGAATAATGTATCGAAACTGGTGCCACCTTGTCACAATTTTGGAATGAGAAATTTATCCCTAAGGCACATTTATTTCATTTTGATCCCGTATCTTGTAATCTGAGATTTTATCACAAAATATTTCCTGAAATCCGAAGTGCGGAGAGGGAAAAGAATGTTTTTCTTTGTGTTATATTATTTAAAAAAGTTTGTTAGCAGCGACATTTCGTCACGTTTCTATTTTGCGTCGAGAGGGGCGAGTGTAATTCCGCAGGGGCAAGTATGAGGGCGCTCGAGGTGCCTCGAGTGGCCGCAGCGAACTGTGTTTGTTGCAGCGCTATTTTTTTTTATTTTATACATTTTTAGCCAACTCAAATTGGTATACCTTACAAAATCGGTTTGTACATAAATGTATTTTACTGTACCGTCTGGCCAGATCCGTTATGCGGTAGGTATAGAGCATTGTGTGCCAAATATCTTAACTTACAGACCAGCTGTGTGTCGTCTGCATTTATCAGTCTCTATATGAATGCAGGCTGATTCCTGAGATTTTTTGCTCACTCATCAACCCGTATCTGATAAAAATGGCCAAAATAGGCCTTGGTCCCGTTAAATACCTGCACCCAATGACGTTCATACTGTGTGCTGAATGCGTGTAAATTGACGTCAACATTTTACTTATATTGTCGGTATCTTAATTGACTACGTATTTCTTAGTTTTCTTATCTTAATTTTTGGATAGTGTCTAATCTATTTTACATTATATACATATATAGAAATTATAATTTAGACAATATATGAATTCTTAATTGTTATATCATGTTATATAACATTTTACAAATAATAATATGCTGACATTAACATCAATCTACATAATGGAAGCCTACACTTTTGTAAAAAAATATCGACAACTTTTCATTGCGCGTGATGAAAAACGGAGACGTTGCCAAAGTTTACAAAAAATAACTCAAGATCCCAATTTCTAAATTAAAATTACATAGCTCTGGACCATACGAGTATTTTGTGTATAAGTTTATTACAATCGGCTTGATGAAATACGACTGATAAAAATTATTATAAATTAGAAGAGTACCTATGTATGTACATACGAGTATGTAGTCTACAAACATTACAAAATAATAATAATTTTAACACTATACTTGTTTACATATAAAATACATTTATTTAATTTATAACAACTTAAAATTAAAGTATATTAAATGACTCTTAATTTTTATATAACTGGTAATAACATCGGGTACATAAAATAAAACAAAGTCTGTTTCCTCTTACTACATTGCAATACCCTCACAGGGGTCGTATGTGTTCCATCCATCAAAATATTCCTGTGTAAGACCTATTGTAACCTGTAAGACCTGTGTGTACCACTATGATTGCAATGAAGTATGGATTATTGAGTATGGAGTATTACTCGTAAGTATGGAGTATTGAGTATTGAGTATTGAGTATGAAGTATCGAGTATTGAGTATGGAGTATTGAGTATGAAGTATCGAGTATTGAGTATGGAGTATTTGATAATGAGTAGTGTATATACTTATGAATTTGTCGGTTAATCTATAAAAACATAAGGCAATAATGGGCCTCACGTATGGATGTAATCATTCTTAGAAATCGTACGTAGTTTAATCTGTACATAAGCTATGGGGCATAGATCAGATCAGATCAGAATGTACCTTACCTGTGTCAATATTGCTTTAATGAAACTTGTATTTGGTTAAATAAATGTTCTAATAGGAGATCATCGTTGAATTCTAAAGCGTTAATCGAAAACGATAATGAAATCCATGTAAATTATATCTGCACTTCTGTGCATTTGTTGCAGCCATTAGCCAACAAGCAATTATTGACTACAAAAAATGCATAGGAATATTATAGTCCCGAGAACGAGGAGGAAATTTACCGTTCTATTTGAAGTGAAAATGCAGGGCAAAAAGTGTAGCGTAAAACGACATTTCCTGAGTAGATTTTTGATAATTGTGTTAATATTTTATTTTATTGTAAAACAAATTACTTAATAAATATTTTTGAAATAACCTTTTTGCTTGTATTAAAGACGATTTAACATTTTTTTTTCATGTTTTACTATGTATATTTATTTATATTATAAAACGAAATAATTGAGGGAATCTATTTAGATCATTGTTTTTTATTACTTTTCATTAATTATATGTTAAAAATGTACCACAAGCCAGTAATCAAATACAAAATTTGTATGAGTTACGTAATTAAAAGTAAATTTTTGATTGAAATAATAAAATAATTTGCTTAAAATAAAATTTTAAATAATTTATATTACACAAAATTTAAGTTTCTTATAAGAACTATAAGTGATTTAGAGAAGGATTTTTCACGCTGAAAATTTTATTTTTCTCTACAATAGAAAGTAGAGTTTCTATTCATTTTATAACAATTCTATTACATGTTTTTTCTTAATTGGACACGAGTATGATTTGGCTTTGATCTTTATTTTTATAACTATAGAGTTAAAAACCTTGTAAACCGTATTCGCGAGGCCCGTCGACTTCTGGCCTCGAGGCTTAGTCCGAGTTGTGCTATTTATAATAACACGTCGAGGGTTGAGGGATGCTCTACAAACAAGTTACAAGATGTACGGAAAATTGGTACAAATGTTACTGTGTATTTGAAATCTTACGATTTAGTTTTAAAATCATATCTTAAGTGAAATATTCAGATAGTTTGCACGAATTACAAAGATTTACATTTGAATATTCACAATGAGAAAAGTTTTCCAAAGGAATTTAACTAAACGTATTTCGTGATGCTTAGTTACTAAAGTTCCAACTTGTAAACATTCTGTACTCAATTAGGTTGTTGACAGATGAAGTACTTGCATAAAGTGAAATACTTAAACAATAAAAAAATACCAATTAAATTTTGTTATCTTTCAACTTCAAATTGAGACGTTCCGAGTGTACGCGTTTTATTAACAGCTGAATTGTGTTGTCAGCAATAGGCGCTTCTCAGTTTCGAGTGGCTCGTACTGGCATATCGACGGGGACCGAAGTTGGGAAGTGTCTTGTTATCAACACAGTCAATTTATAACGTAGCGGTGTCGGCCTAAAAACGTGCTATCACAAAGAGTATCGCGAGGGCGAGAGGGCGAAGCGAGGTCACGCCGGCCGCGAAGTGCTCTCCGCTTTGTTCAACTGGCAACAATGCCTGCTACACCGAGGACCAACTCCAGCATACTTGTATCGGATGCAAGCGATGTTTCAACACGGATTAGGGTCTGGGGCGAGCTGTAATTATACGATATTTATACGCCCCTCCTACCCCACTTGATGTAAAAGCCTTGGAAGAAAGTCCTGACGATATCGTTATGATACTGTAATTCGTTGTCAGTAAAATTTTTTGGCAAAGAAAATTTATGTGAGCGGAACGCACGCCAAATTGCGTAGATTATCGCCAATTGAGATGTGCCGTTGGCGACACACAAATTTATATTGGAATTGATGTTTGCCTGCCCATTCGGCTACTGCCTGTTATTTTGTATCGAATGTTATGTACATAACTACGTAACATCACGCCTTTAACCGCCGAAGAGGTAGGCAAAGCAGTGTGGTACAATCCCACGTTTGACTGGATATGTTTACGTCATACTATGGGGTATGTGGTGAGTCTATTGCCATACACCTGACACATATGACCTTGACAGGCCCGTTGGTGCAGTGTTTAGTGAACCTAACTGTTGCACCGGGGGTCGTG
>DWDW01001243.1:0-12034 GCA_018245635.1 Mimoniades versicolor eupheme
ATTTTCTAGGGGAAATTTCTAGCAGTGGCTTAAAATTTGAAATCGTGCCCGGCGCATGGCAATGGTCTCACATCGTACTCCATACTCCACACGCAACTAATTAAACCTTGCACTCTCTGCCGACCTCGTTGGGGATTAGGAGCGTGATTTTACTTATAATAATCTGTATCAGCCTTAAATGTTCTAGTGTGTGGTAAAATTGTAACGTTATTTTCATTCGCTACATTGTAATAAATCTCCTAGTATAGGCTCCTGGTACAGCGGATTTTTGGCGGCAGTGTGACGGCAAATGGCGCGTCAGAAATTAATGAAACCATCGATGCGGGAATGTTGCAATATTTCTTCCGGTCGCGCATTTGTCTTCTCCAAGTTTCCGGACTTTAGCCGGCTTAGCTTGGTTTTCCTCGTTTCGGGTACTGGCCTTTTCGGTCAGCTTTGTCCATCAGTTACTCTTGTTACATAAGCTACTGATGAAATGTTATTTGCTAGGCTTTTTGAGCTGGCTATATGCTGGATTAGTTTTGGATTTAAATGTTCGTAATTGTACCATTGCTACTTAACAATACTTGATAATCATCATCATCATCATCAACCTGTCTCAACCCACTGCTGGACATAAACCTCCCCTCAGATGTTTGTGCCCATAATCCCGTATCCCGGCTCGTAACAATAGTAATTGTGGACACAGCCGAGTCACTTAATGCCAAAGTAGACCACGTCTGCACTACTGTAGTCAGAAAGTTGATAAGGTTTATACATGAGTAGGTACATTTCCAAGTACGTGGGTACTTATGTTTAGAATTTAATACCCTTCACGGAATGGTCATGCTTAGCACACAGATTTGTTCGAAGTGGGAAATTGAGTATATAACCTAATATTGGCCACTAATTGTAAGATGAGAATCAACAAGCAAATCTATGAGAGTTTTATTCAAGTATTAATAGGAGTACATGATATTATTAATATAAATTTTATTTATATCATTTGTCGATATATGTTTTTCTATGTTTCACTGTTTTCTTTCTACAATTGGAGTCGGTTTGGATACAACTTCAAGGCAGATTCGATGATAAATAATCTAAAGATCTTGGAGATATTTGAAGAAAATACGATGGGTCTCTTCTAAGTCTTTGTGTTTTCCCTATGGTTACAGTTGAATATTACCGCAGTTATATGGTGATAGAAATTTTGAGCACTTCTTGTTAATGGATTCTCTAGGTTCAGAATTTCGAGCGTAATTGCCAAGGAACAAAAATAGGAAAATAAAGTCCAGGAAATCTAATGAATCGGTTCTTACGCCGCCCTATGTTATTTGATAACTCAATAACTGTAGAACCTTTGATTTGACTTAGTAACTCGAGCGGCGCCGCGGGCTCTATCTGTTATATACGAAACGAAGAAATACAATAACAAATCTTAAGAGAAACTCTCGCATTCAGGGATAAATAATGACGTTCAAAAAGCTCTCTGAACGAAATTATCCCTCGGAAACCGAATTCGAAATAAAAACTGTTCCTTTTATTTTAGCGCGCAAACTTTCCACATCTATCATCCACTTTTGGTGAAGTAAGTCATTCGTATACAAAAATACCATATCACAATTGTTCAGCGAGAATCACGAGTGGAACAAAACTCGGTCTTTATTTCTTGGGACAAAGAGGTCAATTTTATTTGTAAACTCCTCAGAGGACTGTAATATTAATTTCGCAAGCAATACGTAAATTTGCAACCATATTTTAAGTTCACTTACATTATATTTTATTACATTGACAATAAAGATGAATTTTGTAACCAGTTCGGACTGTCCGAATTTGGGCGCTCGTGAAATTTTCGAAAACCAATTTAAAGTTTTATGCGGTCTGTAACATTGTGCTTCTTCATATTATGTTTTATTTTGGAAATTGCTTGTTGATTCATTGTGTCGGAAGTTTTGTTCAAACATTGTTATCGGCTTTTACGATTATCTTTAATAACATTTCACTCCAACAGTTCGTCATGAAAGAAGACGCATTCAAAACAACAGTTTACCCCCACTACATTGCTTTGTCGATGAATACATCTGAGTTACGAAAGTTAATGAGGAAAGTTAGTTACGAAACTTATATCGCTGAAGAGAGAAATAATTTTGTATTCCCGTAATATAATGTAGGACCATATAATTCTATGTTGGTCTTTCCTCACTCAAGGGAAGCAGCAAATTTATATAAATTTGTATTAATTTATTATTTGACTGCCTCGTTGATCGTTTTGGTTGGTGAAACGTGCGAGTGTTATACGTTCCTCTGCTTACCTCTTCGAGGATTACAAGCGTGACGTTACGTGACGGTAAGTTTTAATAATACATAATTTAATTAGTAAGCCTCAACGTGTAGTTTTACACATGGGGTTGGCATAGTCACTAATTAACAAAAATCCTTCAAATAATTATTTTAAAAAAAACATATGACATCAATTCTACTTTTATCCATTTGTCATGTATGTAGCTGCCAATCCAGCCTGGAGCAGATTTATCCTCTAGTAATGGAAGAGTCACATGAGCAATCGTGGGACCTAAAACATCTACTACATCGACTTGATAAATAGATTTCCGAAGAGAGCTATTCAAAAATTTAGTATACAGAAGGTTTATTTAAAAACTCAAAATTCATGACAGAGTGTAGCGAGGATTGATTTTTAATGTGGACTTTTACAAACCTACTTTAAAACCTCCACAACTAAGGTAATAAAGTCTCTGAGGCCCGAAGGAGATTGGGTTACTCAAATTAAATAAAGTCCTCCGATCTACAAGGGACTTCTTAAATTCGAAATACTCAAAAGAAATATACATTTTAAAAAACCTTTCAGGTACTTTATATATCGGTAAAAGTATTTATTACTGCATCTCTTAGCCTATCTTATTTATTTGTCATTTAGGCAGTTTTAAAATTGAATATATATGTACTTTTTAATATGTAGCAAGATAAATTATATATTTATAATAAGAATAATGTCAATAACAATAAAAATTGATTCACGTTAAAGCACAAACAGCCTCGTTGGTTATTTCTGGTAGTTGCTCGGAGTCGGTCGGTATGGCAACAGGCTGCCTTTCTATTGTATTATATGACATGTATGTACATATAATATAACTAGTGCAAAGCCGCAATATTCCTCCTCAGCCTACCATTGGGAAACACAGGTAGGTATATGTTATGCATATTAAAAACAATGCGTGAAACGAAAATGTTTAACATATACAGTATTTAGAAGGTTAACGTGAAGAAAAAAAAACAATGCCCTGTGCCCCCGACAGTTATACGCCAAGAACTTTATTGCACATTCTTTGGCGCCACGGAATCCTAATAACTGACGTGTACAATACCACGCGGCACTGGATGGGAATATTTATAATATGTCCCCTGTGACATTACCTATACTATATCTATACTGTCTTTACTATCGGACTATTTGCTTATTATAGGGTTTTCTAATCTTAAAAAAACATTACATCACGTTTGTTCACCCCGAAGTGGTACGCAGAGTGTAGTACACTCCAAAGTTTCACCAGTTACTTTTACGACCTATCATATTATAGGTGGTGAGTCTATTGCCTATTGATTTGGATACTTTCCTAACTTTGTTAAAACTTAATCAGAACGAAACGATATCGGTCCACGCTTATAATCGAGTCGGCCAAGGAGTTGAACACTCTGCGTCTGTGTTACCAGGCACATGTCAGATAGCATGTCATTAGCATGCGTGCTCGATCTTAGAATGCATCTGCGTTTTTCATTAGATAAAAAACCCCTTGTGACTATCATTTCCATTCCCTCTTCTTACAAAGACGATTCCTGACCGCTGTTAACCTCGATTCTCTTTTCAAAAAACAACGAATTCACACGTTCGTAGCTCAAATATGCAAAAAGAGAATGCACGGTATAATCAGTCTTTGAGAATTCACGTTAAGTAGGGACCAGTCATATGTAATTTGATTCAATATTCCTCACTCTGATGACCGCTTGTTAGGACATCAATGAGGGACTAATGAGCAGTCTTTAACCAGGGTTGCCTACTGAGGGCATGGCTTTATTCTAATGTCTCCTGATTTTATTTGCGTTTATAAATTTGGAATATCCGTATAAAAACTGAAACAGCTTAGCTAAGTATCCGTTTTTACATTTTTGAGAGGGTGCAGCTGACAGTAACAAAGGAAGAACAAAAATTATACAGAGAAACACAGATAATAGATGGAACAATACAAATTTCTAGACCAGTGTGATGTCAGGTGAAATAAATATAGAAAGTGTTATCATAGTGTTACGATATTCTAAATGGAAGATTTTATTTTATTTTTATCTAAGCATGAAAAAATATAAGAATATACAAGATACGATAAATACATTTAATAAATATCAAAACATATATGACCATCATCATCATCGTCGTCATCAGCCTATTGCAGCTGGACATAGGCTTCCCCTGATGGGTTAAACTCAAAATTTGGGATCGCAGAGCACATCTCGCCCCGCCGACGCTGGCAGCAGCGTCGGCGGGGCGAGATGCAAAGACGGCCAGGGCATTTGGCTGAGTCTAAGCACATATTGATATAAATTATTAGTTTTCATCTTCATAAACTCTATAAAGCCTGAACATTACGAGAAAAATCCGATGAAAAAACCACTTTATTTAGTCAATTATCAACAATTTTTGTTCCTCGGTTAATAATAACAGCGCGCCGCGTCGCGCGTCGTAGCGACCGGTAGCGTTTGATAAGAGTTCACTGAATGATGCTTTCGTAGCGAAAATATACGAAACACTGAGAGCTTAGGTGTTGATCAATTGGCTTCGTCGCACAGATAACACGAATCACTGTGTACTGTACAATTACCAATTAAGCGTATACTGATTTTTTTAGATGATTATGCTACTTATAATTAGGCACGTCAGGTATGGATAGAGATATTTGGTGCTCGGCGCTTTCTGCCTACTCCATAAGGGACCTACCGTGACAATATAATATTGTGTCACTTTCATTTGTACTTTCCCCGAAGAGCTGGGTAGGAGACCTTAGTACACTCGCACGTTTCTTAGTTGTTATATGTCCCAAGAAATAGATATGGATCGTTGCTAATGACAATAACCTTTTGAGTTAAAATACAAGTGTTTGAAGATCTGTACATTACACATTATGTTCCAAACTTTGTTCATTCTACTGATGAACTACAGTCGCCTCTCAGGATCTGTGGCTTAAAGCCACGTACAGCTGACAAACTTTATTCTGGAGAATCCTTAAAACGAACCGATTTCCTCACGATGTTTTGTTTCCGTGGTTACGACAAGTGTTATTGATCTAATTAACTCATCTTGCAATCGTCCACGACGAGGTGCACGGCAGAATTTGAACCTGGAAGTACGGAGTGGAAAGCTTATACTATCACCGCTTATACATAAAAAGATACAAAATAATGTGATAGATTAAGAAATGAATACATGTAATTTATAAAATTTCACTACTGAAATTGCTTTGGTCTTGTTAACTCGGTTAGACGTGTTTGTTGCGAACGTGACTGCTGATCGAGAAGTATTGGTTCCAATCCCGGGTCGGGCACTATTTTAAGATTTTCTTGTAGTGACTCGGAATCTGGATATGTGCTCTGTGCATGGCAATAAACTCACCACCTATACCATAGTGAAACGTCAACGTAACTTTTGAAGCATGGTGTACTACATTCCTCAGCCTACCTCTTCGTTTTATGTTACCTCTACGTTTTATGTTACGTTACGTTATTTAATAATTTAAATTAAAGATTCATATCTTATCCAAGCAACATTTAAACGTGTTATACACGTATGAAAACTAAAGGTGTGTTGTGCATTCGCCGCGGTTCGTACTTGTTAATTAAACATTAAAATTTCGTCCGTTCCTGTCCGCTAATGACATGTTGCCGCTGCGATGCGATTTAAAGCGCTTTAAGCTGTTGAAAATTAACGAGCTCGGAATTCGGAAGTAACTTTGAATTTAGAATAGAATATTCCTTTTAAACAGAATGGACTTTTGGTGTCGACTGTGGAAAATCACTGCTGGAACCATTATTGTCAATACGCAGGAATCATTGATGTGTTCTGTTGTTGTGATATGAGTTGTGGTAAATAAAATATTGTCATGAGTAGTCTTTAATGTTAAGAAGTAGCAGAGCGCCTGTGATTGGTCTACGTAGGGTTTTATATATATAATTATAATCTGAATCTCGGAAACCGCTCCAACGATTTTAAAAAAATTCGGTATGCAAGAGGTTTCAGGGGCAAAAAATCGGTTTCATTTTTACAAAACGTCGATTTATGTGGATCGTTAAAAACTGCTCCAATATCATTAGAATTCATAAGTAATTTTCGCCACCATCTACAAGGTTATAATGAGATGGGAAATAGGGCGATTGTGAAATCCGAAAACGTCGTCGTGGGTTCGAGTTCAGATGTCTTCAGTGTGATTATTTTTATTTTTAATTTTTCTGTAATGTTTTAAGTCTGATTAGTTTTATTTTTAATTTTTTCCATCAACTAACTTTAAAATTAACGAATTGCATCCGTGTTTTTTTTTATGTTGGTAAGATTGAAAAATATTATTCATATTTTCTTACCGATTCGTATCTGAATATAATTTCGAAAAAACACTATTTACCGATATTACAATAAAAAATACCGACCAAAGCTCAGTTATCCACTAGTTTAAATAAAAAAAGAGTTTCGATAATTAAAATAGTAGTACGGAACTACTACTGACAATTTTAGTTTGTAAAACTCAATAACACTGTCTGACCCGGGGGTCGAATCCAGGACGTTTTGCTCAGCAGTCGCGCTTGCAACCATTAGACGAGCCACGATTTAATAATAATAATGACACTCGTAAATAAACAAAGAGATGTAAATGTTGCACACCCCTGGCTAATGACGTGTGGTGGCCGCAAAGCGATTTGTAGCGCTTTAAGCGGTGAAAAATTAACGAGTCAGCGGCCTCTGTTTTTACGACTCGTAATAACATTGTTATGTATAAAACATTGCTCATCATTTTTTTGGTTGTTTTTTTTTTCATTTTGCTCTTGCTATTATACTTTTTTCTTATTTTCTATTATATTTTTATAGCGTTATGTTAAAACCGTGAACAAATAAAGAGTGTAAACCAGCACGAGCTCACATAGATAAAAAGCAAACGTTTAAGCTCATCATACAGAACTTTTTGCCGGATGGAAATTGAACCCACAACCCCTAGGTGAAAAGTCAAGATTATTAACCGCTGGACCAAGCGCAATAATTAAATGAATGCTTGTTTTTATAATTACCTATAATTATTGAGTAAGGTTTTAAGCTATGACGTGTGAATGTTTTTCGAGCCATCTCCTTTCCCCCCACTCGCTTTCCTCCTCCTTATGTAACCATTCATATAGAAAAACAAACCAAAAAAATCGACACCAAAAAAATTTACGTTACAAGTACGAAAACTACGTCGAGTCAAATATAAAATTTAATAACTGCATGATGAAAACCGGACTTTTAAACATATTTCACTTGTACATGGAAATTAGGGGAAACCGGCACCGTCTCTATTGTTCCGGACATTTTAACTGCGTAACTTTTTTATTGTCCCAAAGTTACACATTGAGGCAAGTTTCGGGCGAAATTCTGTTTCAGTGCCGTAGACAATTTGTAACACCAATTTATAATAACGCTATGGAGAGCCCGATTAATAGCGAACTGTGCGCGGCACCTGCTTTTGTGAGTTTTGTGATTTTAAGTTTCAGGCTATTATTACATTTTTACAATTATTTGTAGGCGAATTAGACCTTATTTATCTGTTTAAAGTTTAGACAATCTAGGATATGAATAGATATGAGCGTAATAAATAAATAAATATATAAAACCTCGAGAACGTGATGCACAAATTGCTTTACTAACAAAGTTAACACAACATCGGCAGTAAATTTACAATTTAGAGTGTGTTAACTTACTGTGGCCTCAACCCTCACACTCTACCGAGGAGACCCGTGTACAACAGTGCAAGGATTAAAAAGGTTTGGAAAAACCCTTTATTGCGTGCGTTGTGTAATTTAGTATGTAGAATTCGTCTGTAAGTATTACAAGGTTTTTCATGTATAATAAAGTAGTAATTGTACACCAGTGGTCCATAAACATTCTCTATTATTCCACTACTAGTGTCCAGCTGTCGCGCCTGTAGTTCTGACGCGGTGGTGCATCGAAAACGATATGCAAAGTCAAGCAACGCTGGTGCGATCGCATTCATTGCCACTTGAAATGAGTTGTGGTAAAAGTAACTTCACGCCTGTAATCCCCGAAGAGGTAGGCAGAGGAATGTAGAACATTCCCACGTTTCACCAGTTACTTTTTTTGAGAAATGAGTTGTGGTAATTTAAAAAAGTTAAAAAGCAGATACACAATGAACTGGTTGATGAAAGAGGTGTCGAGTGGGCTAAGGCTCACCTATCTGGATCACACAGGCCAGGTACTGTATCAGGAGTGTCCGGAACTGACGCGCGTGTTTGAACAGAGAGATGAATGTAGAAGCACCACGGCAGGTGTGTAAGGATTTATTATTCGGCACCCGGTGCTCTCTGCATACGCCTTATGGGACCTGGTGTTGAATGATTATTATATAATACCTAATGATAATTATTATACAAAAGTTTCAGAGAATGTTGTTAATAAGTAATCTTAACACGGAACTTTAATGATTTTTATGGATCAAAAACCACAGATAGATTGATGGCAATCAGTAGTAAAATTGTAAGAAACTTCTGGAATCAGGTTCCTCGTATTTTTTCTTGGTGTCGAGATAAAACATTTAAAACCTTCTCCCTATTTAGCAAGAGAACTTGGATAGAATTTAACCTATGTATCATGTTTAAAACGACACAAATCTACATAGTATAGCCAAATAAAAAACGCAAGAATACGCCTGTAATCTCCGAAGAGGTAGGTAGCGGAGTGTAGCACACTCCCTCGTTTTAGTATTCCAATGCTTGTTGTATTCTGTTGTTCATACCTGTTGTATTTTCAACGAGGGGATGACTTTCTCATCCCTTCTCCCCTTGCCTCCGCGTTAATATGAAGGGGAATGGGCCAAGGAAAAAAATCCGGGAGTTCCTCGCGTGTGAATGTTATGAATAACTAAAACACAATTACAAAGGGCCTTCGTTAAAATGTAAATGGCTCACGGGGCCCAATTGAAATATATTTTTTTTTTATGACCAAGACGCGGACCATGGGGCAAATTGTGGCGAATGGCCGCGAGATGGCGTTCCCCGGGTTGAAATTAGATTTTAGTTTGTTATTGAGACATATTATGTATTTTAAGGTTCTGTACCCTATTTGGCTGAGGCTACATGCTTTTAATATTGTATATGTGTAAAGGGATTACGGAAATTGTGGTTAGGTGTTTGGAATTCGTTGAGAATGTTTGGTTTTCTTTCTGTTTGCGTATGGATTCAAATAAGTTATAATAAATTATTATGTGAATATGGTCAGCCCTTGTCGATAGACTCATTTCCTATTCTATGGGGTGTGATATGACTGGCGGTACACTACAGTACTGCATTCTACTGCCTACCCTTTCAGAGAAACACAGGCATGATGTTATATTATTATTATTATTATAAATACCGGTAGTACACGGAATAATTGAACATAAAATAGATATCTTTATTATCATATTTAATTTTATAGCAGTACAGAGGATTAAAAATAAATCAAATTATAACCTAATCTTCTAAACATTCGTTTGGAATAAATTTAAATCTGGCCGGCGATAAACGTTAGCAGATAAACCGAGCAATAGTCGAAATGAAATGGTCTATATCTAATGGTCTAGACTATAAACAATCGTTGCGACTCGATTCTGTTTTCCGACATTTTACGTAACATTTTCAATATTTCAATAGGAAATATGTGTGCTGAAACTGTAAGGACATTTTCGTCAAAGCCGTCGTATATGTAGTAAAATAGCAAATTTTCTTAGATGTATAATGATATCTAACATTGACCCGATAGAGGTTCACTGTGAATCAGTAAAAGACCCAGTTTGATGGTGTAATTTTAATTACATTGTTATTTTTAGTATACTTTTTGTAATTTATTTTTGTGTCTGGTGTATAGCAATAGGCTCCCTCCTATTCCATGATAGGACGAAATCGTAATAGGCACATCGAGGGATTTTATTAAACTCCACTGCCTGCCTCTTCGAGGGTATAGACGTGATATTACATATTATTACTATACCATCACGCCAGGTCCCTCACGAGGTACGCAGGTATGAGTGTCTAATGACCGCTTTAGGTATTGTTTGTGATTGTGTAAAGTGACTATCCCAAGAGACTATCTCCATTTCAAATTTATTAACTAGCGTATGACTAAGGCTGGCACTAAATTAGCTTAGTATGACATCATAAGGTGTGGATAGTAGTTTAAATTGTATTAGCATTATGAATAATTAAAATTTATGAATAATAATGAATTAACCATTACACGGTCCGATAAATATTTAAAAACAAAAATTTAAAACAAATTTTACAGATGGCTAGAACTGGAGATGTCTCAATTAATTTATTAAATAAGAATAATTTATTAATTAAATATAAAGACATTTTCACATTCAAATTAAAACAAGTAACAATAAAAAGTAAAAAAAATACAGCGCTCGTAGGTCGGACATTAATCTTTGACGATAATTGAAATACAATTTTGAACATGGATCGTGTTTGGAGAACACTTTCTTTATTTAAACAGCCGTATAAGTTTCAGTCGTTTCGTTAAAACTGTCACAATTTATTAGTATTTTCTCTCCGATACATATTTCTTTTTTTTGTTGCGAGCAAAACAAAAGAATCACGACGACACTTATTTTTGTTGCCAATGTTCTTTTGTTTTCTGGAAAGATAAGAAGAGTTTTATTTTTATTCGAGTACGTGAGCAGTTTTACACAGTTCTATGTCTTCGAGGATGGTACAAAAAACTTAGATATTCAACTGTTAATAATTATAGTTATAAATTAGAGAATTCCGATATCTTTCTTTTCCATTGAAAAGTGAAATTTATACCTGTATTGTGTGTGTATAAGATATTTATTTTTACATTACTCAAGAAGTAAGAAGGATTGTCCATCAAACTAACATGTCATTGCTACACATTACGTTATATTTGTAATATATATTAATAAGGATGAACCAGACGTATTTTAAAGTCAAAATGCCACAACATTTTGGTTATTGTAAAGTTATACAGAAGAGACAGAAACAGTCAAGCATTTTAGTGCATTTATTAAAAATTATAAACTTCACTCGCGAATATTGATTTTATTATACGATGCTTCAAGCACGACTGCTGATGGAAATGTCCTAGGTTTGATTCCCGGGTTGAGCACTATTGGGTTTATTCGACTTTCAATTCCTAGTAGAAGCTCGCAGTCTGGGTTTGTGCCTGATATATGACAATAGACTCACACCTTATTCCATCGTAGAAAATGTAGGCGAATCGTGGAAGCGTATTAGACTCCTCTGTCTACACCTTCGGGGAATACAGGCGCGAACCTAAATAAAATTATCCAGCAATATTATTCGAACAGGAAGCAATTATTAGCTATTTTTCTAATGTAGTATTTTTACATTGATAATCATATTTACCACACATTTACATTACTTGTTCCAATTTAATAAATAGTTTGTTTTTCATTTGATATCCTTATAAATTAAACAAAGATAGATTGAGATACAACGATATAAACGAATAAGATTGGTTATTAATGATGACGTCACGCTAAAATTAACCATACATACATATAATGATCTGACTTATTCATCGCTAAACATAATAGTATGTTTAGCGATGAATAAGTCAGAATAAGTCATAAACATAATAATATGTTTAGCGATGAATAAGTCAGATCATTATATGTATGTATGGTTAATTTTAGCGTGACGTCATCATTAAATAACCATTCTGATTCGTTTATATCGTTGTATCTCAATCTATCTTTGTTTAATTTATAAG
>DWDW01001244.1:0-12032 GCA_018245635.1 Mimoniades versicolor eupheme
AAGTGATTTGAATGTTTGGTAAGTATCATAATGAAAGTGTAATTAGGGTTTGACCATTGTCAAAATATGGATACATGCCCGGTATATGGCAATAGGCTCACCACCTATTGCAGCGTGAGATTTACGAGTAAAAGCAACGGGTGAAACGTGGGAGTGTTCTACATTCCTTTGCCCACCTCTTCGGGGATTACAGGCGTGAAGATACTTTGTTTTAAATGTTTTATATAAAAAATCCGCGGGGGTTCATAATGTCAGATCTACATAATGCACGAAGACTAATTATTAAAATATATTCTGTTTATTGCTTTTTGTAATGAGGCTTTTAATTTAATTTAATTTAATTAATTTAATCCAATTTAGAGAAATTTTATGATTTGGAGTAACTTGGATTTGATAGAATATCATTTTTTTTCCATCAACCGATTTAAGCTGCACATATTTAAGCGGACGGCGCTGCGGGTGAAAATCCAATCTGAATGAAATGTTGGGAGTTGTAAAACTCGGTAAATATTTTTAAATTGTTTCGTAAACTTTTTGTTTATTATCTTAAACGGTTTTTTCCCATTCCTTCCTAACAATGATGTTAAAAAATAACATCATTGTTATTTTTGTCTGGAGAAAGTTCTCGCCCCTCAATAGAATAACTTTGACGTCAGTGTTAAATATTATTCCATCATTAAGGTTTTGCACCTACCATTTCTTATCTAAAATTGACAAGTACAGCTTTAGTAAGTTCGCAGCGATTTGAGCTAGCTGCCTCGTATTTCTATAAAGTGTTGCTTACATTCCGAGCTCGTAAGAAGTCATATATGATAGTAAAGTGACATCCACCGTCTCAACTGTCTGAGACGAGATGACTCTTTACCAGACGCAACTTAACGCGTCGTATTCTCTCTTAATATTTATACTTTAGTACTATACTAAATTGCGCTGTAAACGATGCTCTTACAATTACTTATAATTATAATATATTCTTGGAATATGTACAGTTTTGATCCTAATATATAGTAGATAATTTCATAAATGAAAAATAAACTGGAAATTGGCATTTTGTTATAAATGTTGAAAGATAGTTTCATGTCTAGGAGGTAGGCATGAAGTGCCTGTCGTTAAAAGTACCCAATCTGTGCTATACTATACTATAAAGGCTATACACTATATTGTTAATTTATATTCTCTATCGAGTGTTTAAATAACGGCCTACGCTGCAGGTGCTTAGCAAAAGGTCACTAAGTTCCTACAAAATACGAGTATATAGAGAAAAACAACAAACTTCGTGTTTATCGTGTTATGAAGTTACAATGTGAGAAGGCGTTTGTTATTTGCGATGTGTAGCGTCCTAGAGTGGGAGTAACGGCCTCGTAATTGCTTATGTGAAGTTTTAAATGAATTAAATGAAATAAATTTACTCACCGACATTATTCAGTCCGCTTACCCGCGCACCCTAAGAACTTAATTAAGGCAGTTAAAATTAATTGGATTGTTACTTGTTTGTAGATTTAATAGGCCTTCGTTGTTTGTTGAGATATGAATCACGCTGTATTATGTATAATCATATTTATTTCGACCAAGAGTAGGATTTAGGTATGAATTGCTTCAACACCTTTTCATGTTTCCTTAACTGGTAACTGGTGAAATGCGGGATTGTACTACACTTCTAACCTAACAGTAATATTAAAACCTAACCAAAAAACTGATGTTAGGGTTTTTTCATGTTTATTTCAAGTGGATATTACCTACTTTCAGCCTGTTCTCGTGATTTAATTCATTCGGTTTTATACAAGATAATACAGTTCTTTTACTGTTTCTGTCGGTGTGTATGTCTACATAGTGTGAATTAAAGTATTTTGTATTGTATTGTATACATTTAATTCATTGTATTAGGTATTGTTAGTCTACTGGTTAGACTTCTATAGATACTTTGTTTGTCTTGAAGTTCGTATCCCTGGCACACACCCCTAATATTATGTTTTTATGAGCAATTTAAATATAAATATCTCTTCTGTCATACAAACAAAAAACACCTTTCTCCGTATCCAAGAGTTCTTCATATTGTTCTCTGAGACATGACTGCTACCCTCATTTTGCTAAAGACTATTCTAAGAGGAGATTGATATCAAGAATGAATCACAATAGACGTCGATGAGATAGTTTTCTTTAGGTACAGATAATTTAATTTGAAAATGATATAGTCATGTGTTACATATAAAAAGCATCAGTCGTTGTAAAGGCGAAAATGCTGCTGGTCGAAATGTGGGGCTCAAATCCCGGGTCGGGTACTACTGGAGTTTTCTGGAATTGCACGTAATTTGGTCTTGTGCCAAGTATATGACCACAAACTTCTCCTCTATTCCATAGTGACCCATAAACGTTATTGGCGAAACGTGGGTGTATATAATACTTCTCTGCCTACCTCTTCGGGGATTATAGACGTGACGTTACGTCTACATATTATAAAAGTATAAGCGGTTTTTAAGTTATTTAAGCTCATCTCTTTGTCAACTTTTATCTGCTGTTGAATATCAATCTCTTTATCGGTCTGTAACCAGCAGGAAAGATAAGCTTTGCATCTGTGCAAAAGCTTATCTTTCCTGTGTTTTAGGAATCGATGACGATATTTTTAGTTTAGATATTTTTACTTTACCAATTGTCCAAATAGAATAACCAAATAGGACTATACTAGGGTTTGATAGTATTCGATCCCATATAACTTATAATGCTCTTCGGTATAGATCTGGAGACATACGGTGTTAAATAACTTTAAATTAATAAGTATGGGTCAGGATTGATTAGTATTATAATAATATGAGGTATTCAAAGAGGTCACATACGAAGTTACCGATGCATCGCTAGTAATGACCTCTTAAGACGCCTAAGAACTTAACATCACCTACTACGTTCATCTCTGCTGTAAATACATACGTATTTATATTATTTCAGACGCAATACATACATTACTATTTAATACCTTTGTCACTTATACGCGTATGTCTATTTGTTATAAATTTATGCATGTAAAATACACATAAAAAAAGTATAAGCGTAAAGAAGAAATGAGAAATCTTATAAATGCCATTTAAGAGAACCGTCAGCAATCCATTCTGGATGAGATTGGTTAGATAGATTTTCTAGGAATTAGTTTAAGTGGAGCCATTTTTCAGAGGATCGCGAGCATAGATTTTCAACTTAAACTTGAACTGTTATCTGTAAAAATAAAATCCAGATTACCGTTATCTTTTTAAGAAATATCGCTATGATTTTAACCCTTATAAACATAGTATTGCGAATTATTACATATATTATGTATATGAAAATACATGTTTTCTGATTCATAAGTGAATGTTTGGTTTCTTAATCTTAGAATGCAAATATAGACCGAATACATGTTATTAATGACAACAAATTCTATAGTCAAGGCCTCTTCAACTCCTCTGTCTGATACTGTTAGATTTGTCTCGAAGTAAGATGTTGTAGGCGGATACTCGGCTAAGATAATTATCGTAAAAAGTAACTTAAAATTAACTGGTGAAACGTGGGAATGTTTTACATTCCTCTACCTACCTCTACGGGGACTACAGGCGTGAAGTTACTTTTTTTATATAATTAACGTATCGTGTCGTATTAATATTACCATATGGGTTGCGCTGTAACTTAAAATCTGTTATCATATATTGTAAGTTGTTTAAAACCAAGTAACCTGTTTGTTCGTTTGCAATTTGTAAAACATAATTTTATAGAAATCAGCATCAACCCATTTAGCGTTATACTCAAACAGCTCTTATGCTCGAATGAGTGCGATTTAGGCCATAATTTATTTATTGTTATATGTATTTGTTTAGACGGGACTAGCCAAATGCTTATTGCCGGATGACACAGGGAACATTACAACCTGAGATGTGACTGAGCATCATCAACCCTCTTATCATTTTACTGTTGGAGACAGGTCTTCTGCCAGAAAGAGAACCGTAGGAGTACGATGTACCTACTAGATTGGCCAAATGCGTATTAGCAGATTATACAGGTCATGACGAAGGTGAGGTGTGTACGTTTCCTCCCGATGTGTTTTGTTGTAACAAGTGATATTTAATTTTAAAATACCTATAACTTTGTGTTTCTAGAGATGCATGGAGTCCTGGAGTGGGAGACTGAAATCTAAACCAAAACAGATATACAGAAATGTATGTATATTTTAAAATATAATGTGCAGAAGAAAATCGTTTCTACGTAACATTAAAACGGATAGTTTGATTCTTGTAATAAACTTGAAACACTTATTTTGTATAAGTAACATAAAATTGTTAAAATTCAATTAAAATTTGTTGTGACAAGAAGACCTTGAAAAAGTTAAAACCGTTCAAACGTGCCTTTCAGCCCAAAAGCTTGAATATTGAAGCGGCGTTTTTTACATAGGGTTTAACAAATTTAATTTTTATCAAAAGCTTACCTGCCTATTAGCAGCAGTGTAAAACCGGTTAAAACTTTTAAATTGTTTATAAACTCTATATCCCGACAAAAATTCTGATAGGAACGGTAACAAGTTAATGCTGTTTTGATTATGTCATATTTATCTTATAAAATGATACCAAGGTGAAATCTTTTCCTGGGATACATCGGAAAAATTTACTCTGGTTGTTAAAATTCAGTTCGGAATGTATTACTCAGTAATGTAGCTTGTACTGTCGTTGAACAAATATTCGAATTTTACAAGCAAGAGGCTGACGTTATCCTCTATAATAACTATATGAGGGTAGAGCGAGATTTTCTATCGACTTCTTTTCTACTTTACTGACTACACGTGTCACATATACTTTTAGTATATAATATAAAACATTTGTCAACTTCAAAAAAATCATGAGTGTTGTTGAATTTTATAATTAGTCGGCTATTCAAATTTTTATTATTGGGTTCCTGGAGCAACAATATAATAATAATATTACTATCGATATGTAATTTAATTGGTTATGGACATTAGTTTTTTTTTAAATCTGGGCACAAAAATTTTGTTGAGCGTTTGAAAAAGTGTCAAATTTTTTTTTCACTTAAAATGTTTTAGTGAAAATCACAGCATGCGATTTCTAAGCTTGTTTTTAGATTGTTCTTAGCTTTTTCTTAGATTATTTCTCGTTTCGTGCCAGGCATATGACAATTGGCTCACTACCTATCGTATCGTATCGCATCAATAGCGTCATTGATGAAACGTAGGTGCGTACCACACTCCTCTGCTTATTTCTTTGGTGATTTTAACCGTGAAGTTGCGTTCTCGTCTTGTTATTATTATTTCATTTAAAATTCATTCCAGTGTAGCGCGCCTTAGTTTTACAACGAATCAGGTTACCAAAGATTCAATATCTAAAATTAATTGAGGTAGCCTCAGCCCCAGCTATTTCCATTGAGGTCGCCTGCAATTGATGTGTAGTTAAAACAGCTCCAGGGCAAATGGCCATTTAAATCGGTTTCAATTCAATGAAGCTCGGAAATCGGCTATATTGAATAGTTTCTGTTCGATATAACTTTACAATACTATTAAACACCAAATGCTCCCACTAAATTTAAAGAAGTTCTATCAACACTATCGCTGCAATACAGGGAGTAGAAGTCTCTAGGTCCCTGAACACTCAAACAACATTTTCATTATTCCCCTTGCAATTGGTAGATTGATGTACTAATTAAAATTATTTAACTTAAACAGTATTAATTGATAAACTGTTTGATGTATTTAGAAAATTATTGTTATCCTATAGATCTTTTTACATAATTATACATATTATGTATAACCAAGCCTCCTTAGTTGTGTAGTTGCAAGCGTGGCTGCTGCTCGAGAGACCCTGGATTCAAATTCCGGCTCGGGCACTATTGACTTTTTTTAATTTAAAATCCCTAGTAGCGGCTCGGAGTCAGGCTTTGTGACTAGTTTACGATGAGAAGTAATTGTAACTGGTAAAACGTGGAAGTGTACCACACTCGTCTGCCTACTTTTACGGGGATTACAGGCGTGACATTACGTAAGTATGATTTTATCATCTTTTTATATATTTTTTTGTTTTATACCATCGTAGTAAAGTTTCGAATAATGTTTGTAACATGCACGCGGTAACCAAGTCAAGATTATCCTCGACTCGACTGCATCTTGTTAAATTTTCTAAACCACAAAAATAATGAACCATATAAATGGATATGTTATTACGATTGCCTCGTTGACCGTGTTATTTGCAAGCGCGACTGCCGGTCGTACATCCTGGGTCGAAATCCCGGGTCACTATTGGATTTTTCTAATTTACGTTTTCTAGTTGTGGCTCGGAGTCTGGAAATGTACCCGGTTCATGTCACAAGGCTCACCACCTATTCCATAGTGGGACGTTATAGTAACTGGTGAATCGTACGAATGTACTACAGTCCTCTGCCTTTCTCTTCAGGGATTACGGGCGTGACGTTATGTTTTATAACCATATAATAACTACAGTGGACTACCTACATTCTTCTGCCTACCTCTTCAGGGAGTACAGGCGTGATGTCACGTTATAACGTAACTGGTAGCACGTGGGAATATACCAGTACTACATTTCTATGCCTACCTCTTCGGAGTAATACAAGCCTGATGTTACGTTACGTTATGTTGATTATGTTATTATTTTTGTCTACCGGTACAATTTAGTTACATGGCCGAGGTAATCTTTTTATCGCACAGCTGGCCACGGGTCTTTCTTTAAACTTAAACATCAACATAGGTTAGAACGCAATAGTATTTTTTTATAATACAACGGCATCTGTGACACTAGGTAATAATGTTAAAATGGATATTAAGAGGCTTTATTTTGGCCTAGCTGATATTTAGATAAGGTATTTTTCTTGATCATAGTATAGTAAATGTTTGCTGAAAATGTATTCTATTTTTAAAATTGATCCCCGAGATAGGCGTAAAGATTTGAAAAGGATTCTTAAAAAAATATGTTTCATGTAAATATTAACAAAATGAGCATCCTCACATTATTTGTAAAAGTAAATTTAAAGAAAAAAAAAGTTACTTCACGCCTGTAATCCTCGAAGAGGTAGGCAGAGGAATGTAGAACATTCCCACGTTTCACCAGTTAAAAGTAAATCTAAATTTATTAATAAGCGTACAAACTCCTTAGTATGAAACTTGGTCATGGCAACAGATATGTACATATGTATAATCGATTAAGTTTTTTTTCGCAGTAAAACAACTGTTCCATAGAGCCGTTACGAAGTTACAACGTAGAATATAGAGCTCGTAACACCTACAAAGTAATTTATGTTACACACGAGAACTGCTAATAGAGTCCTTCGAGGGTCTAAGAGTGGAGATGAAATATTGATGTGGTTGTGAATAATTTAAATCGACGCCTACCCCGCGGGACCCTTGTCAAAGTGCTGGCATCAATTTTGTTTACATCTCGCAGTGGCACACAAACTAGCCGATAGTTATATGTCACGGTCATTAATTTTTTTTGATTCGTTTTGTAATTAAAAAAAAATTGTTATTCTTTATATTTTGTTTTGTTTCTGTCTTTTGTATATTATTTTTGTGTCTGTCTTAAGTGAATAATAATATCTTTTTAAATAAAAAAACTGCCAATCAACTTACCCCTTATTCCTTGATGGGATGTATAGCGTATCTGGTGAATCTTGGGAATGCACTGCAAAATCTCTTTATATTTCGAACTAAATCAATACATTTCTATGCACTTGGTAATTCGAACGAAAAAATCACTGCTATTACCTATAACAAAACGGCGCGTTAATTCGAACTCATCGGCGTCCAACATTCGACAATTCAAAGTACATTTTGCGACAAGTTCAAACTTGTATGAACGAGCCTTTGTTCTTTTTATGATTAGTTTGACTATTTTGACACACACTTCTTACGAATTGGTTTGTGTAGTTATCATTCAGTTACTGTTACTCTATCGTTGGTATACACGTTAGCAAACCAGTATAACAGAGTTCTTTCAAAAGATTAATACGAATTTCATACGAATGTACCTCTAAACTTTTGTCATTGTTAGGTATAGAATAGCAGTTAATAAATAATAATTGATCAACACTTCATAATTCGAAGTTTTATTTATTTTCCCTCACATATATCGAACCATTTGATATTTCAAACACTCGATAATTCGTAATATTTTAAGAGTCCCTCGAGTTTCGAATTAACGATAGTCGACTGTATGCATAAATTGTTCTCGAGCACAATTATACTTAGCTTTTTTACACTGTAGATTTACTTAATATGTAAATTATATCCAAAAAATCATATGTAAATTGACATTAAAAGATATAAGTACCTTTTTTATTTTTATATTTTAAAATATGCAATAATCATTCGGAAAAAAAACAAAAAAGCATTCGGAAATTGTACTTAGAAAAATCTATTATATCCTCGCACTAACATTCCCCATGTCGCGGCCATGGACACCTCTTATAAATATGAAATTTTCATGTAGCCGCAGTAAACATTTTTAATTTATATGTTTATGTGGCCTGGAATGAAATACGAGACGGTCGGTATTTAATTGTGTTGGCTATATAAAATATAAAGCAAATCAGGCTATAAAATATAAAGTGCTCCTACCCGGTAATGGAACAATATTGGATCACTCTTAAACAACAAGACGTTTTTTCTTACATCAAGATAGGAAATGTGCTGTAAGCAACTACAATTTAAATCATACCTCACCGCATCGATCTACGGCCGGGACAGAATGAAGGCAATGAATCGGCGAGCGGACGCGCCGACCCTTGTCAAGTCAAAGTGTCAATCCAGAGCTCGATTTTCATTTATAGACACGGTTAATAAAAGGTACGTCCCTTAAGGCGTGCTCAGGGCTTCATCTACATTTTTTTCTCGAGTTACATATATCTGAGATTTCACCTAGAAGAGCACAAAATATCGTAAGACAGTTTGGGCTCTAGTTAAGACGTATGATGTTAACATAGTCCTTATCCGTATCGGGGCGGAGTAAGAATACGCTGCAAGAGGCGACTAAGTCCGGCGCTAGCAGATCGCGGCATAGCGCATCCTGCCTAGGCACATAGACATAGCCTAAATAACCTACATATACATTCACATGTCTGTATACATACATAAATACAGAACAATATTCATACTCATGAATCAAACCTACAACCTGTGGCTCGGCAGTTAGTGTCACTTACCATCTATATATAGATTTACAGTCCAGGACCTGTCTTTCAATATCTTCATACCTCCATAAGTTATAGGTAGCCTTCCTTATGGAATGGTTATTCCTAGAAAAATCTTGGGAAAAGTTTGAAATTGCTGATGCAAATATATTTGTATTATTCTATGCGCAGTTTTCTTTACAAGTATTAGAACTTTTCCTTTGCATTATTCTTAAGCGGAACACGGTTATTTTGTGCGGTATTTTAAATGGTTTTTGGGAAAATTTTATGTAAAGTTCCTATGAAGATACGAAAGAAAGTTTTCATTTACATAAATTGTATTACAAATAAGACTTACGGAACTTGTGAATCTATTAACATACATAAATATAGATCTCTTGCTTAAATGAATTTGAAATTGGTTACTGTTCAGTCAATGGATACGAGAAAAACAAAAATAAAGCGACCTGACATACATTGTGATCACAGCTTTATACTTGGCTTTCCAATACTGGCGTGTCATAAGGTGTAGAATTTGAGCGTTTGTATAGAAATAGTTTCAATGATAAATCGGTCAAATTTATTATAGATATTAATAAGAATGATTTATGATCATAATATTTAAAACTGGTTAGAAGTAACAGGTTTTTATTGTGGTTAACTTTACAAGTCAACCATGAAGAGCAATATTTTCAAGAAATCTTGGCGAATGAATGACCGTGTTAAATTAATCATTTACATTTGAGGTTTCCATTTTGAGAGTACTGGATTCAATACATGTTGTGTAGTTCTTACTTTTAAAAATATCTGTGATGCAAACGTTCATTGTTACTAGTTGTGTGTTGAAGGCGAACAAAGTGAGACGCATATCTTGTAGTTTCTTTATGTCTAAGGTACGCGAAGTTTTCCAAACCGCATCTGCATAGCTTAGTTAGATTATAACACCGAACATCTTCGTTCTGTGTGAATACTGGTTCCCAATTATGGAATTATGAAAGAATGATATGATGGACGGTGATTAGAACGATCTGGTAATGAATATTATAAAATAGGAGATACTATTAGCATTTTCTACTTATAATGCTTATTTCTAATTCAAATTATTTGGATTGTGGTGTGGTAAATGGGAAATTGTAATTCAGCCTTTGAAATTAGATACGAGTAGCATCGCTTTTAGGTTACAAATAGTTGCTGCGACTTTTCACGACACATACACCGTGTAACATTACATACTATGCCGCATGTTTACATTAAAAAATGTAACGTCACGAATGTAATCTTCGAATGGCTCGAAGCCACTATTAGAAAATCTAAATTAGAAAAATTTAGATGTGCCCGACCCGGGAATTGGACCCAGGACCTATCGATCGGCAGTCGCACTTGCGACCGACACGACTAACGAGGCAGTCAATTACATTAATTTACATTTACATTGATGTTGTCCATGTGGCTTACATTATAATAAAGTTACTTATTATACTTTCCCATCAAGTGTATTATGTTTGTGTTCAATCTTATCACAGCGGGACCAGATGAACGAACTTTATCAGAACGAAGAACTATATGAGACGATGCGTTGCTCCCGGTATCATCTTTACTGTTGCTATTTTGGTTGTTTGGTTGATTATATTGTTTATTAATACATTCAAAATTATTTTATGTGTTATTAATGTAGCCAGATTTGTTATCATGCCACATTTGGCCCTTCCATTCTCCTTCAAAACTCCTATCAACAAATGCAAATCCTGCAAGCGAAAACGTTTCATTCAGACATACAAAATTATCTTCTAAATTAGTTTACTGCAACCATTTGACTGTACAGTGTACGAACAACAAAACGTCCATATAACTAGAGCTTGCCGTTTTTCTCGCAGATCGACTAAATTTACCCATTTCTCTCGAACGGGACAACTGTGAAATCGTATTGAGTGCCACTTGAGAGGAAAATTGCACAAATTGCACAATGGCATGGATGCAGACGAAATCCGATATTTACGAATCAAAAGGAATTTCGTATTGCTCACGTATTCAGCACTCTACGGTTACTGAAAGAAGGATTTTATGCGTGGTTTTAATTTGTAGAGGTAATTTACTCATCATCTGCTTAAATTATGACTTACGATATTTATTTAGCTGTAACCAAATATATAGGTAATAGCAAATTTTTTATACTTCATTTTGTACCGAGTTACGGAAACAAAATTGAGATATTTCCGAGATACGTTTGTTACATTTTAGTTTTTCGTTGTTTTTGTTCTTTGTGTGTTCGATCGTTTTTATGTTCCAAGTCTTTTCGCGTGTCCGTCATTATTTCACTTGTTTCTTTGCTGTTATTTATTTTATTTAAAACATTTTTACCTCTTGATAAATCTAGATAATCTTGATAATCTTGAAAAAATATGACGACATATTTTGTAGTATGAATTATTTTATAGGTACTGATATACATATGTACAAAAACAGTCGGTTTATTAATGAAGTATTTGTGTTAGGAGAAAAATGAACCCGCAAACTTTCGCTGAGCGGCGGCTTTACTAATCACTACAGCATTGGGTCAGTCGCTAATTAAGAATGATTACTCTAAATTACTTCATATTTTTGCTTTATGGCAGTCCACAACCTCTGCCGTGAAATAGAAATCGAACAGTTTAAGATATCAAATTATAATGGACTGTTAGTACTAAATAAGATATAAATATTTGAACATATATTTGAAGATATACTTGTCCAAGTACGGATCTATAGAGTAAAGAAAACGTAAACCAAAATTGGTTTCTACATCGTAGAAACTCTCTCGGAAACTTCAGTGAAAATGTGTATTTCAGACAACACACTGCCTAGGTATAGTACAACCATAGACTTAGTAGAGAACAGAATAGAATTATCATTTG
>DWDW01001245.1:0-12027 GCA_018245635.1 Mimoniades versicolor eupheme
CCATAAAGTTTGTACCTAACACCTTCGGAATAACAAATAAACTGTTTTCAACACGCATCTAAGCATTTAAATATGTAGGTATCTACTTATAAAATTTAAATGTGTCTAATACTTGAAAAATTAAGAATGATTATTTTATGATGACATAAATGATTGTCACGTAAAACTTTCTACTTTTTAGTGTTCGATATTAGAATAAGAACATTGACAAAATTTACCAACAGGCAAGTCGAATTCTCGTAATAATTTATTTCCGTAAATAAATGTAAGAATATAACCATAAAATGAAAAAAATAATTAGAAAAAAAAAAACAATATAAAAACGTTTCGTTCTATGGATTTGTCTTATACTTAGAAAAATAGAATTGTTATATTAAAATGGTTTTCGAAAATTTGAATCTTCGTCTTTGAATGTCTATTTTCTAAGATTGACCCGTAACAACATAAGGTGTTCTTAAAAATGCACATAAAAAATCTTGTATTTACGCCCGGCGATACGGGCGGTTAACAATTAGTACATAATATTTTCTGCTCACATTTCAAAGTTTCAAAGCATTTTTGCGTGTAGGTACAAGTTTTTACGGGCGTCAATTAAAATGTAACTGCTATTGTTGAATTTCATGTTAATGAAAAATTTTGTATAACCACGTATAGGTATAAAGAACGTCTGTCTGCAAAACGCTCTTAAAAAAATATTTTGACAGATGTACATATTTTGAACGCATCAAAATAATTATAGTACCTGTAACGGAACGCGCCTTTCGATTAGAAAAAGCATAAAAACAAGTGCAGGCGCGGCGCTAAAATCCCGCGATCAATAGGATATCGATTGAGCATCTAATGGCGTAATTGTTGGTTTCCCGACAAAATTAACGCCTTTGGGTTCAGTGGCTTCTTTAAACAATCCTGAGGGCTACTATTTACACATTAACTTTGACAGCCTGCTTAAGAGTCTTATAATTATTTTTTTAAGGCATGGCCGCATGGCGTGTGAGGAAGTACGATTTTGAGGCAAGAAATTAGATTCTTATAATGGATTTCCGACCGCAAGATTTGGTGTTAGATATCACATGGACACGCACACTTAGAACCGTTTATTATACGATTTCTTGATTTATAAAACGCTTTGATATAATGCATAGATTCAAGTGATATACTGATTATTCAATTAGATAGATCTATTCAAAAGTTACAAGTATATTATACATTTCGCATAAAAAACCGAACAATTACTTAGTAATTTTTATTTAGAATTATGTTTACCTTGTAAACATTTCGTAAAAATATATTCGACAATATCAATTTTAATTCACAAGTTGTCTGTGTCATTACAAATATAGCATTTAAACGGTAATGACATAGAATTTAGCCTCCCACTCCGGAAGGTCCGGGATCGGACACCGTTGCACCCATCTGTTTTAAATATCATCCACTATAACGCACAGGAAAATATCCAGTAGCTGCATCACTACGTTTCACCAGTTACGTTTACGTCCCACTATGCAATAGGAGGTGAACCTATTGCCATACACCGGGCACAAATCCAGATTCCGAACCACTACTAGCAAATCTACGTTAGAAAAATTCATTTGAACCCAGGATCGGCATTCGTTCCACCAACAAGGTCGTCTTTCCTCATATTAAGTTTAGTCAAGCCTAATACTCCTTTAGTTGAATGCGTGACTGTATGTTATAATCCTGATCAAAGCAAAAATTACGGGCCAAATCTCGTCCCTTTTGCTCTGGATTTTCATTTGGGTGAAAGTTTTAAAACAACTATATCGTTTAAGAAAATTTACTTAAGGCATTAACAGGTTTTTCTTCGATGTGAAATTAATGTGTTGCTTTTTCCCATATCTATTTACATCACGTATTCTCATTAATAAAAAATTTCACGGTCAGAACTTTTTGTCTACCAAAGTTACCGTCGTGTATAAATTCATGTACCTGGGTAGGTATATATGGGTATATAAAATTATTTTGGAAGGGCTCTTGTCATTAAATCACATTTTTTGAAGCTTAAATTTTGGTTAAGCTTAAATGTTCTACATTCCTCTGCTTACCTCTTCGGGGATTATAGGCGTGAAATTACGTTACGTTAAATTTTGGTCGTTTATATCTTTTCTAATAGCGGTTTTTCAAACAAAAACAACTTTAAAAAAAATTAAGATGAAACAATTTTAGCCGTCTGATAAATACGAGTATATTAAAATATCTACAGGTGCATGGAACTTGCTACTGTCACCTGACTTTATTCTGTTAAACAAAATAACAAGCAAGCAGCTAGTAAAGGTATCAGATACGAGAAGAGATGTTAAAGTTACGGTAAATGTTGACGAAGGAGCTCGCGTTCGTTCGATTATGAATAAATGAAGCGGAGTGCGGTAGCGGCGGCATTCTCGAGCGCGTCACGGCCCGTTCCGTTCATATGACGGTTTTTGCCCGACGCGCGCGCATCAATCATACTCTGACACATCCAATATCGGTTTTTGCACGCGCCCGCTACGCGCAACAAAATGGCGCTGGTAACTGTCCGCAAACGCGTGGACGATTAGAGTTTCTTATTACCGATTTCTATTAGACTTTCCACCTTCCTGATGGGGTGAAAGATAATTTGCCGGGGCGTGAGACCCGTTGCTTTAATGACGGAATGATTCGATATTAATTCGAGGGAGGGAGATGACGTTTCTCCGCAGTTAATATTGGCTTAATGCGGTATTGCAGCTGCCCACGGCTAGTTATCTAGGAGTTGAAAGGTTTTTTATAGCATCAACTTTATAAGTGACCCCGTTCACAGTTGCCCTGTGCTGTCAAAGGTCATTTCCTGGGTTGATGGGGCGTTGTATTATTAAACCTATAAAGAACATAACAGCAATGTAGTCGAAATGAATAATGATATTAAGTAAAGTGGTATAAATTGGATTGACAATTTCGACAATCTTGACTGAATAACGGCCCGAAGAACTCGTTTATAACTCTTTCAGTTTATTTATTATTATATTATTTCATAGATTGCTATTTTTATGGAATCTTTTTATTTAATGGCTAATCTTTTTATTGAATGGCTAAGAGACAAATTTGCGGAGGTTGACAGAAATATTTACGGAAATTTACGCAACTACATACCATGAACGTGGACGATTAAAATAAGTCGACTGAATATTTTCCGGTTAACTGAACAGTATTCAGATATACGACTTTTAAAAGCAGTTATAAGGGACAAGGGTGGTGTTGCATAGTTATGACTGCTAAATATGTATGTTACATTAATAACAGCTATCTAAAACCATAGTACGTAATTTAAATCGTCTGCGGTCATAAATCGAGTTTCCAACTGTATTGGCACGTAGTTTAATAGAGATAGCACTATGTGCCGAAATACAATGTCATAACATGAAAAAAAAAGGAAATTAAATAAAATTATGATTGATTGATTGATCGTTGGGCGAGCCTTACAAAATGTTTCTAATGTAGATTTTCTAATAGTGCCTATATGTCTATATGTGCCCGGTGTATGGCAATAAGCTTATCACCTATTCCACAGTGGGACGTAAACGTAACTGGTGAAACGTGGGAGTGTTCTACGTTCCTCTGTCCTCCCCTTAGGGGATTACGGGCGTGATGTTACGTTTATGATATAAGATGATTACAAATAGAATTGTTGTAGACATGTACAACTTGAATTGATTTCACGAATAGCATCCTCTCACTTCGTACTTGGATTTGTGCACTTATGTTTTCCGAGGTTCTTGTTAAAGCAGCTTCTTCATGGAATAGAAAAAGTTTTTATTACAACACTCGTTTAATATTAACGTATTTTAAAATACGACTTTATCGAGTTCACAGCGAGTAAGATGTCTTACGCGGGGATCTAATAAATATCGCGTTCAAGGGTTGAGAAACATCCCATGGAGTATTGCAAAAAAAAAACATTATGGCTGCTTAACCTGGATCTGATGATAGAATAATTACTAGGTATTTCTTTCTGTAGGTAATGTTATGTTGTTATTAAGTGTAACTTTTTAAATGTACATTTCTTAATGTTAACCATTTCGTTATCTAATTCAACGCAGGCTACAATAGTGTGGTGTAGTGTACAATAGTGTAGAAGATAACTGCGTCCTCGCAAGTAGCCTGAGAGTATCGCAAAGGCACATCGAAGTACTGAATTCATGTCAGAAGCTTCTAGCAGTGACTTATTGAAGAACCAGCGGCGCAAACTTTTCACAAGATACACTCGAACACTATACGTTTTCAGCTATTTCTCTTACAGACATACACACCTATACCTACATAGAGAATATTTCTATAACGTTCTCTAAGACAACGTTCAAACTACGTTATATATTATTTTCAGGTAAAATAGCAGTCAAACGGGAGCCTATTGCTATTAAAAAGTCCTATGACGTGCCTATATTACTCTGTCGCTAATAAGCGTGGCAATAAATGGCCTTACTTTTGCTTATTCTGAGAGGAGAATCATGTTCAACTGTGAACCGATTAGTACTGATGATAATAGAAATCTTTATGTAGGTCAACCGCTGCACCTTCATACTCTCCGTACTAACGGTAAATATTAAATAGCAGTACTATGATACTTAGTACTTCAATTTTATTGTTAGGTCAAATATGTCCACAAAATTGATCTACCCACTATAATGAACATGGTAAATTTTGTCACATTTCCATAATCTGACTCATGACTCATAATCTGACTCATGACTCATAATCTGACTCATGACTCATAATCTGACTCATGACTCATAATCAACGTCCGACTCACCCGTTGATGCAATTGTCACTGAACCTGACTGTAACGCCGGGGGTCGTGGGTTCAGTTGCCAACCAGAATAAATATTTGTGCGGTGAACACAAGTAGGTATTTGTTCTACGAGTATGTTTGGGTCTAAGAAAAGATATACATATGTATGTATGTATATGTGCACGCCTAGTTCTGTCAGTTGTCTGGTTACCATAACCAAGCTCTTTTGACGCTTGGTTTAGTTAAACAATTTTTCTCAAAATATAACTAATGACATAATTCACTGTCGAAAGTATTTGATAATTTGACATGATAAATGATAGATAATATATCATTAATATCATTTTTCATAAAATCACGTATCATCACGCCTGCAATCCCCGAAGAGATAGGCAGAGAATTGTTGAACACTCTCACGTTTCACCAGTTACGTTTACATCCCATAATGGAAGGTTGTGAGCCTATTGTCATACACCGGACACATGTCCAGACTCCGAGGCACTACTAGAAAATCTAAATTAAAAAAATATAGTAGTGTCCAACCTGGAAATTTAACCCAGAACCTCCCGATCGGCAGTCGCACTTGCAACCAACACGACCAACGAGGCTGTCTAAAACGAAGGACGAAAACGAGGCTTCCATAAGATGTATTAAAATACATAACAAATTATAATATTATTTGTTGTTTTTACATATGTAATTATAATGTTTTATAATATCAGTAGGTACTCAGGTTTGTGGCAACCCTGCAACGTGCGATAGGGCACAAAAGCGGCATTACCAGAGGCGAGATAAACTGGACATATCGAATATAATTTCCAATATGTTTTATGAACCAGCTTTACGGTATTAAGAGGCGAGTAATAATATTGACGGTGTAATCCATGTGGGCTTACTATAAAGCGAATTTTATCGTCGCAAATCCGACTTAAGTTACGAAAATACCAAAGGTTGGTGCGCTGACAAAAGCTAAGGCAAAACATTTGTCACGGCGAGCGCAGTGCGTATTAAATGTATACTATAACACTCGAAGGGAGATAGATAAGTTATCCAATGATTTAATAAGCATAACGTTTCCATTCTGAGAAGGAACCGCGTCCGGCAGTAGAACAGTAATAAGGTTTCTGATACCAAACTTAGAAGAGTCTGTACTGTCTTTGACCAGACACTCGATACACTTACATACGTCATATAAATCATATACATTGTCCACTGTCGAGGTCGCGGTCACTAACCATTGAACGAATATGCCAGTCAGTTCCAATTAATTCATACTAGCCAATACATGTTTGTTTTAAAACAAGTATTTCAATTAAATACTTCAGAAATTCCATATAAATTTTGAAGTTATTATATCATCCATTTATGTAAAAAGTATTTTCCTATTTACGGATATATTAAACAAAATCTTACAATTGAACAGTAGCTAATTGACTAGCAACCCTAATTTCAACTCGAAACCGTCATAATATTCTTCTTTGGAAATTTCAAATCGGACACCTAAACTGACATCCCTAACTCCGTGTGGTTATTAAAAGCATTACCAGATAAAACCGCGATAGTCCACAGTTGACAGGTGCGCGCTCCCATGACCCGCGCTGACCAGACGCCCCTTTACTGATACAAATTACATCTGATTCCACTTCTGATTGTGAAGGCCCACTTGTACGAATTTAAAATTGGATCACGGTTACGTAACATACGTATTAACATTTACTCATGACTTCCGTGGCGTGAAATTTGAATTAATTTCCACACAATAATTCATCTTTCATTTAGCCTGATGAAAGTTGATTTGAAAAGAAATGATTATCTGAATGTCGAAGAAGTCATCGTGATAAACATAAAACTCGGTTCAGTTATTGATCCGCGAAAATGTAACATAAAAGACGGGTCACTTTCAAATGTACCATATTAGTGTCATTTGAAAAGAAGTGGCGATCAATTTATGTCATGTTATTAAAATTGTGACATTAACAACTATGAAAGAAGCGCCACTGAATATGTATTTTGTACTTAGGTATTATGTGCATTTTCGTACAAATGTTGTTTAACGTATGTACATAAAATTTTAAAAGTTAGCGCATTCTCTGTCTGAATTCAAGTACATTTTCAATGTAGAGCTTTATTTACATACCTAATGCTTACAGTCACCATAATATTATACTGTCGACTAAGTTCCATGTTTCATTTCTCGGATTGCCTGACATAACATGCTAATTATGACATATACTTGATACCTTATGCCTGTAGTTGTAAGTAATAGAGAAATAGATAGTATCAAGGTTTCGTGGTCACAGCTTAAATAAATTCCGTGTTGATTTAAAAACAAATAAAGCGCGCGCATCGGTGTTGCTTGCGCAATTAAGCACGCTGCAGACTAACGTGTTGCCAGCACTGAATATTTGATATTCACGTTATTTTGTTTGACATAGCTGTTAATGTCGCTTTGGCATGTCATTGCATCGGCGATCGTTATCAATTTTCAATAATATACGTGTGTGTTGGTCGATTTAATTTCATAGGAATTCTTTATCTATTGCTACTTGTTATCCTCGACACACGGAAAAAAAACATGTTTGCATTAGGTACCTACATGTATTCATTAGGTGCATATTTTCATTAGGTGCATGTTATTATTACACAAATAACATTATATGTACACAAATATTTGTTAAATAATTTCGTAAAACATTTGTTTTTAGTACATCGAAACGGTCTTGGTTGTCCACTCTCATGGTACATAATCAGATATTATCTGTTCGACAGTGCAAATCGCACCTAGATCTTGGTGTAGAGGTCATAAGTAACAATTTTTTACAGGTGTACTGGTCCTATAGCAAATGCAATCAGTAGTCCACCAGTATCTGTATGAAACAATCTTTAATAAGAAATAAATACCTCCCATACACTAAGTGCCATAGACAAAATTGCAACCTAGCCAATATTTTTACCAGTTTCAGAGAATGGAGTACTTAAATAAACTCCAGGTCTTTCTTTCAGGTGGAAGGTACTACTGGTTCTCAGTCTTAATGATTTACTTGTACAATATTTATTGTGTTTTTAGTTAATTGTAGTTAATGTATTTTAAGAAGTACAAGATTTTAATTGGAATGATATAGTACTTTTAGATTTTCCCTTTACTCTACTTTTTATTAATTTATTAACTAAATATTGATTCAGCCGTTGCGTTATTAGCATAGCGAATTTGATTTCATATAACATTAATTAACACAAATCGTGAATATGTCTTTATAAAGCAGATAGATATCCAAAAAGTCTAGCATATAGTATAATAAGTACTAAAAGTCCTTACGAACACAAGTACGTAACAAAACCATAGGTATATTTTTTTATACAGATGTTACATCGTTTATATTGGATTTCATCATCATCATCATCATCATCATCATCATCATCATCATCACCATCATCCTATCTCAGTCCACTGCTGGACATAGGCCTCCCCCAAAGAGCGCCATCGCGCCCCGTCCTCGGCTCGCCGCATCCAGCTTCTGCCTGCAGCCTTTCGCAGATCGTCATCCCACCTGGCCGGAGGGCGTCTTACGCTACTTTTGCCGAGCTGCGGTCTACTTATATTGAATTTATTTTATATCAATTCTATTGACAAATAATTGATAACGAGACAAATGCGCTTGTATGTATAAAATATCAATACTTCTGAGTAGTCTTTGTGGTTGTTTAAGGTAAAGCTCGCTTCATTATTTGGCGTAACGTCCAATATGCCGGTCCGTTCTCGCTCCCGGTCGGACGGACGACTGAATGATGAATTTACTTATCCCGCCTGTCACGATGTTTGTGTATTTGTTTTGATCGTATCCACGACAGGCATGCTGTTAAAAGTTATGTTTTTATTACGTAATTATTATTGCTTTATATCATAAAACAATAACCTCTCAATTCCAGAATATCTGTTTTTATGTTATAACAACGACGTCGCTTAGTATCTATGTTTAGTAGATTGTTAACACGATAAACTTTCGACAAACGACGACGACCTATTCGATACAACAACTTACGAGTAAGTTATAACTATCAATACAGTAAACATTTTGTTTGACGTGTAAATATGAATAGTGGAAATTACCTATCGTTCCATTTCGAATGCAAGATCTAATAGAGATAACGGAAATGAGCGTTCAAACGACGCGCGGGTATACTTTGACCGTCAATAATGTTGCCATGTCAAATGTAATTTTTGGGATATTATTATTATAGGGAACGGTGATGAAAAATACATATATCGAGGCATAGAATTTTCCCAACAATTCTTCATAACGATCTAAAAGGCATGTGAAGACTGCTAGCCTATACTTAGCTCGTCTAGTAGGACCTTATAGGACCGAGCAGTGGAGGCCGTGTTCAATAGTGGTACAAAATGGGGGAGGGCGTTTTTAATGATGATAATTATGTACGCTTAAAATAAAATGTAAATATGACACAAATTAATCCATTTAACTCGGTCTTTGCGCAGAGACATTTCAGACAAGAGACATTCAGTGCGATATCAAATAGATTATAACGTTTGTTTACGGTTCGCTACTCCTGAGAGCTAAATTATACAATTTACTCACTTAAATGACATCTAAAAAAATTTAAGAAGCTATTATTGATACAAGAGTCTACTTAATATTATATATATCACTTAAAAAATATATGCAATTTTTTTCATACTCATGTCAATAAATTATTGTTTAATAACATTTGCAGGACATCATGTTGACTATTCTTGATTTGCTAATATTGTTTTGACCATAATCTTTACATTGACTTCATGACACACTCGAAAACAGAACAACCCCAAAAATGAAGTAACTGGCAACCCCATGCGATCTATTAACATGTTATTAAGATAAACGGTGTCGCCACAGTTCAGGGAATTAGGGTGATTTCGTATTCACAGTCGCTATCGAAAAAGATCATTGGGGTTGCAAGCATTCAGACCTTATTTGAAAATATAATGGTGATTATTATTTCATAATTGATTTATTAGTTATCGTGTTGTAAGGTTAGTATTTTAAAGAGAACGAAAAACTGCTTATTAATTGATTGATTAAGACAGCAAGTTTATAAACTTTCAACTAATTTTAACGTTGCATTGTAAAGGATTGCATTGCGGAGTTTGAGACTTATAAATTTTATGGGCGTTAAAAATACCATAACGTGTTTGAAAATACACAACTTAGTTGTAGTAAAAAAATTGGTTATGATAAAAGAACCTTAGTTTTACATATTTTCGCAGTAATTGGTTGATTTTACTAGTAAAGTTGTAAAGCAGTAAAGATATACAAACTGCATTTGACCAGCGAAGCGAAGCATTTTTAGAAGAGACTACTATCTAGCAGTATAACGTTGTAATACGGATGTTGTTGTTGATTGTGGAGATAATTAATTTTAGTCTAAGTAGTGGATCTTAATAATAGTCTAAGTAGTGGATCTTAAATAATTAAAAAAAAATATGTTTTACATCTAGCCGATTTTTTTCATGTATATTGAAAATCTTCATCTTCATAAGCCTGTTTAAATCCATTGATGGATATATGAGGCATCCATCCATGCTGAAGGCTTTTTGTCCATAATCCCCCGCTGGGTATGCAGGTTGAGGATCGCAGAGCTTGTTGTGCCGCCTACGCTGCTGTTCGTAAATGGCAAATGGCGGTGTGCCTTGGCCAGCCGTGGCACACCGCCATTTCCCAGCGTCGGACTTAATCGCTTCTTAGCACACCCTGGTATCCCAAAGTAGATTCGAGAAATGTATCCATCCGAGGGCTGTATACATACATTGATTTCCACGAATATCGGTATTTAGAATGATTTCACATAACCTTTTTTTTATACAAAAACTAATTATTTTATATTGCTTAGACAAAAACACAGATAGTGCTGGGTAAATATAGAATATTACGCATAATATACACATACACATTTATTATTTTCGTAATATTTACATATGAAATTAGGTTTTTTTTTAATTATTTAGTCATTCGCGTGAGTGTACTTGCGAACTGGCTATCGTGGACTAGGCGAAAGAAAAACTGTACATAATTTCTAACATTTAGAAAATCACCGACCGAATAGAAAGCTATTTTACTTAAATAATAGTATAATAATGATAATGAACAAGCAAAAAATAATTTTAGTTTGTTGTATCTACCTAACAGTATATTCAATTTGAGTAGATTCTTGATATAGATACTCGTATAAAAAATACCAAAGATGGCAGCTTTTAATTTATTGTAAGTAAACCTAGCGGTTTAGAATTCATCCTCACACGCCGGTGGTCTTGGGATCCGAATCTGACACGCACTACTCTCTTAACAAAATCATTCGACGCGTTGTTACGATTGAAATATTAAGGAGAAAAAAAACATCGCGAGTAGACCTGCTCACTTTAAACTTCTAAAAGTGAATAAAAGTTATACTTATAATTCGCGTGAAATCTGCCAATCCACACTTGGCCAGTCTTTACATTCCTAGCTACCGATAAAATACACATTTTCCATTTGCTACCCGAAAATAAAATACACAAAATGTAGGCCAAAAAGCCACATCGCTCGAAGGTCCACTAACCAATGGAGAAGAAAGGTCACCGAGTGGCGGCCGCTTCTCTTTAAAAGAAGCGTAGATTGCCCTCCTCCCAGATGGTCTGACGACCTGAAGAAGACAGCGGAGTCCTGCTGGATTGGGAAGGCTCAGCACCGGCAGAAGTGCCGTCTATTAAGGGAGGCCTATGTACAGCAGTGGATCTCCAAAAGCTGATGATGATGATATAAAATGTAGCTCTCGAGTAAACTTATTTATACGGATAACGTGGATTAGGGAGTCTTTTGTTATATGAGACGAAGCAATTGTCACGCTGTAATAATGCTCGCGAGCGCCCACAAACCTGCTAATTACGTGCAATGACACGGTGCTTCGTGGGAATGTTTAATGAGTTCTTATATTTGAGTACTAGAACTTAGCAATAACTTGTATTAGTACAAGTGGAGGTAATATACGAATATTAAAAATAATTATTCATTTCAATGAAACTAAATGGTATTCCAACATTTTAAGATGTTAATAGTTATGTGGAATGTTAGAATATTGTCAGAATACTGCAGAATACTGCTACTGTTTATCCGATAAGTAAACCTTAATTTAGGACGGACATATTTAACGTGCATTAGGTAAATACCTGTTGAATGTTTACATTCATCAGTTAATTGAATTTAGTTAAATGTTAATTAAACTGTGGAATGTAC
>DWDW01001246.1:0-12026 GCA_018245635.1 Mimoniades versicolor eupheme
ATCATCTAGGGGTTGCGGACTCCTAACCCACACAGGAAAAATATGTGGGTGAAGAGCAAACATTTTTGTTTAGCATCTAGTAAAATTGTCGGTACAAGCATATATCTAAATACATTTATTCCATATGTAAGTATTCTTATAAATATTTGGCAATCACAGTACAAGATCTGCCTAGTTTTAGATCAGGTAGCCGCGTGGAATTATCTCGAGATTTTATTATGCAAGTTACGAGTACCTAGATCTCTAAAAAATCCGAGGGATTTGATCTCCCCGTTAACATGTGTGGTACGCTCCAAATACGGGTGCATTCCCGACCCGGTTTTTTGATTATGTTGATCCCAATTCAACGGAGGGTTGTTTTGTCATATGACACTTGAACGCACTGCAACGCCCGGGGGTTAAGGCGTAATTTTCTATTCAGTCCCCAAACAGTTAACGAAATATCGATTTTGTATTAAGACGCACCAGAGAATCTTTCCATATAAATTTATTGTTATTTTTTACTATGTAATGGGTTATAAACCTGATTACATCGCTAGAAATTTGAGCAACTTTTTTTGACAATATCAGCAATGAGCCATGGGCAACTTATTTGAAATAAATTTACATAATACAAGAAGACCAAGCGGAATGGATATATGAAGTTTTGAACGACGAACTGAATTCAAATTTACATCTATTGACACAACTTTGATAAAGAATTATGTCCTAATATTGTATAGTAGATATAATGTACACCAGGCTATACGCGAGCACTGTGATAATAACATGACGTGGTATTAAATTACTCATGAATGACGATAATTAATAGGAAACTCATTATACGTAACTTATTAAAACTTAATTTCAATTACAGTAGATTAAAAAATGTAAAAATCACATAAAGTCAACATGATTATATTTTTTAGACATAGGCAGTATTATGCCGCTCGTCTGGGGTAGTAACACTTCTACATATATAACTACCGTAAAGAAGGTGTCATTACAACAATTAGTTTTTCGGTCTAAAGGGTGTAAATGGTGATCCATATGCACTAAATTCGACGATCTCACTCTTCAGGACCAGTAACACATCTGTGACCAACCGCGAACAGACAAGTAACACTAATTACTCTCGTTCTTGCCACTAATATTACTAACCGTCCTACATCTGCAGTCCTGTAATCATGTATTATTAACCAAATGATATTCTTATTAACACCTAATACTAATCGAAGTAATTGGGACTAACAGTGACATTTCCACAATCACATATGCGGACAGTTGTCTATGGGCAAAAATTTGTGATTACTTTTTTACACCTTTGATTCCTATTGTCTTAAACCGCAGACGCTGGAAGAGTGTTCCACTCCCTCGCCGGTTGGATAAGAACTGTTACCAAATCGTTTTCATCGTTCGGCTTCCGTACCCGATCTAAATTTGACAGCCAGTCAACGTCTCTAAGTTTCAGAATCAAAACGCGATACTAGTGACATTTTCAATTACCGTTGTCTTTAGCAGATTCACTTGTCGGAGTAGGAAATATTCTTTAATTTTATAACATTTCCGTTTCTATCTCTGTACACTGTATCCCTTGTGTACATTGCTTAGTAATGTTAAATGTTTTGTGAGTGTGTATACATATGATTATATATGCGCTAGCTTAATTCACGTATGTTTTATCGGGATGGGCCAACTAATTTCGGACCTATACAAGGTTGACTCGGCCCATTACCTGCATAGTGACGAAACTGATCAATGTCCAGAACATAAATCACATTCATTCCAAGAGGACGTACGAGCGACCATCCGTTACCTTCACGTATGTACCTTTGGAGCCTTAGGTACAATAATTTCAATATTTTAACTAATACAATTAAATTGATGGAACACAGACTCATACAAACGTTTCAAATAAGAAAACACGACACTTAACAGTTAAAGTAATACCAACATTAGTAGGTACTTGTTGCCTAATCAATGTCATAGAATTCAATTAATATAAAGTAGGTATAATAATAATTACAAATATACATTTGTGAAATAACTATGTAACCGGACACAATAATTTCTACACTGACAGCAACGATAAAAGTGTAATAAAATGTTATCAGGGTCTCTGTTGACATTTTGAAATTTAGTTGTTTAAATAATGGACCGAGAACCGAGACACTAGAACCTAGACATATTTTACAGTGCACCATACTTTGCCCATTAATTTTTGTATAGTTACATGCCGCAGAGCGGACGCTAAGTACATTCGGTCATCCTTTAACGGAAGAGAACGATTTCTTTGTATTCCACAATAATTATAGTCTTTATAAAGAAAAGCTTTACCGAAGGTTCACGTTTCCATTGTCATGACTTGACATGACTCTTTACTAAAATATTTTTAATGTGTTATTTTACCAGTCACAATATCTGAAATCTACGTGAAAGGTTAGCCAGTACGTAGGTACATGTTTAAAATGTATTTTGTAATTCTTTTATCGAATCTACGTTTATTTATTACCGCCAAATAAATTAAATTAATTTATTGTCGTATTTGACTACAATTGACGGAAACGCATACGAAATCGTATATCGCACGTCATTAGCAGAACACGATAAAGTACGCTGAAGTTCTTAAACTTCAATTAGATATTAGGTATAATCGCTATTTTCTACGCTACGTTTCATTCTGCTTACCTTCACAGCTTTTTGACAGGAAAGAAAGGTGAATCTGATTGTCATCCTTCATTATTGAATTGTAAGTATAACCTCGCTTGTATAATCACGCTTATAATCTACGAAGACGTAGTCAGAGCAGTTAAGTACACTCTCACGTTGCATCAGTTACGTTTACGTCCAACTGTGGAATAGGTGGTGAATCAGTGAATCCAGACTACAAGCCACTACTAAATATCTAAATTAGAAAAATCCAATCTATCGGCAGTCGCGCTTAACACCAACACGACCAATGACGTAGTCGAAATACCATAACATGCTCGTAAAAGTACATACCTACCTTATGTTAGGATTACGACTAAAAAGATAAATTATGATTTCATAAGCGTGACAACATAATATTGCTTCCCCGCGTTTGGTATACAAGCGGCCAGTGTCGCAACTTTTCTGTGTGACATCATTGCCTGGTTCTTAGTGACACAAAGTTATGTAACGCAAAAACAACGCCAGCATAATCTGGGTCGTGCTCCCAAATCGAACATTCGGAAGTGGCTTACGACTTATTGGCATTTACGACGTACCTACATAATTACCATTTGGAACAATTAAACTTTATTAACGCTAAAAATATGTAACATCACGACTGTAATTCCTGAAGAGGTAGGCAGAGGAGTTTACCCACACTTGCACGTTTCAACAGTTACGTTTACGTCCCACAATGGAACAGCGGGTGAGCTATTGCGGTACATCGGACCAAAATACAGACTCCGAATCATTACCAGAAAGTTTTACTAGAAATTCTAGTTAGCAAAATCCAATAATAGCCGACCCGGGATTTGAAACCAGGACCTAACGACCGTCGCGCTTGCATACCACTCAAGCAACGAGACAGTCAATCTGCAATAATTAAGTATTGTTGACGCTTATTTATTAAATCTATCTATCGGTCAAATGAAACGGATGTGTGAGACTATTCAGACTGTTTACGATTACTTAATCAATTGTAAGAACGTAAAAGGTCTAAGTCCTTGGAATTCGTCCTTGTGTACCTACTGTTCGTCTCCACGTAGGTACTTATTTTATGCAATATGCCAGTCTTTGACGTTTGCGGGCGATGTAGAGTACCCATTTAAAATAGCAATTTGAAAATTCTTACCTACTTCTATTCATATCTATTCTAGTCTATACAAATGTTCAACTTGAACATATATTATGAAATATCTATAACCATAACAATAAAAAAATATAACTATTAAAATATTAATCATTGTTTAACTTAACTAACACGTGCCAAGTCATTTCGGTCGTCTGGTAATAAATTGAAAGCAAAGCGAAAATTATTAACAACTCCACATAAATGTAGGTAGTCTACTAGCTAATCCAAACCCAACAAATAGGTGTAATAAATATTTATTACAGCAATAATAAACAGTGTTGCCGCGAAGTTCCGAGTAGTTCCTTTTCCGCGGCAGCGCGGACTTCACGGAAAGTGGCACGAGATTCGTCCCCACCAAACCCTCTACTTCCGATGGCCAGACAGCCGCTGTCTAATTTCCTCTTCCCGAACGTATTCATTTCCGGCTTAAGCACTCCACGTCTTTCATTTCCTATACATTTGGGCGACAAAATTCTTACCAATATTTTCCATCTCTATGACTATTATTAATATATACACTTGAGAAATATACTTTTGACGCAACTTGCAACAACTGCCGGCTTATTTTATTAAAATAAGTTAAAATTACGTGAGATCGGTCAAGTAGGTAATTTATTATAATAAGATTTTATAAAACTGAGATCGTTTGTCTGTCATTAAGATCTTAGTCATTAAGTAGGAGCTATTGATGATACATTCTTTTACGAATGAATAGGTTATGAATGAATGAACGAATAATAGGTTGAATTCCACAATTAATTTGAGTTTTGTAACAATTATTTATTTTATAGGCTTTTAGGAATCAACTTGTCCTTCTGACGGTATTATATTTTTGGAAGGATACATCTCAAGATGAGGCAAAATAATAAAAAGCTATCTCGTCGGTCAGATGGTTGCAACCGCCACTGCCAATCGAGAGATCCCGGGTTCGAACTCCGATGTTCATATAATACTTGTACGTAGTGCAATATGGGTGAGGATATTTTTTTTAAATCAAAATGTGCTTATCATCCTATAGGTACCCTTACAATATAACCCAAAACATACATCAATAGAGTAGAGCTGACTACGCAAAATTACAAAAACAAAACTGGGATTTCAACTTGCGAAAACAGGGAAACATTAATTTAAAAACAGGACTGACTGACTGACTGCCTCGTTGGTCTTGTTGGTTGCAAGTGCGACTGCCGAACGGGAGGTCCTGGGTTAGATTCCCAGGTCGGGCACCACTAAAAAAATTCGAATTTAGATTTTCTAGTAGTGTGTTCGGAGTCTGGATAAATGCCCGGTATATGGCAATAGGCTCACCACCTATTCCATCGTAGGACTTAAAAGTAACTGGTGAAACGTGGGAATGTTCTACATTCCTCTGCCTACCTCTTAGGGGATTACGGGCGTTAGGTTACTTATTTTATAAGTTACTTACTTATAAAAACAGGACGAAGTAATACAGTAGCAATAATTAATTAATATGCAGTAAATTATAGAGTATAGTATTTAAAAAGTAAACGATATTCATGTAATAATCCTTATTTATACTTAATCATATTTATACGTAACATAAGGATAACAAAAGTGAAGTGCGTATTTTAAAGCACATGACTATCAGGGCGTTTAAAAAACCCAAGTCGCTGCTTATAAAATATCCATGTCATCCCAGGTTAATACAAAAAACAGGACATATCCTGGGAAAACTGTACAGTAGAGGGAATAAGTCGCTGGTTTTTAAACTTTTCCCAGCATTGGATTTTAACAAGCTTTAATACACTAATTGAAAATTTCAGTAGTTAATTTATTGCAAATTGCTATGCACCGGTAGAATATTGAATTGTCTGGAGTACATTATGATATTGAAAATCCGTTATTACTAAGATTAATAAGACCAGTAAGTGAACAATAAAGAACCAAATTTCTAAGTATGCGGAATAAAATAGATTATTTACGTTAAATTAAACAAGTGCGTAACGAGTAACGACGTGAAGATTACAACAAAGAAAGTAGCGGCGAGATCTGCGGTCACGGTCACGTACGATCGGACATCAGTATTTTATTCTCTTAAAATTACTTGACAACATGAACCTACTCGCTCCGTTGTCACTGTACCGACGCATACGGTTGCTCGTGAGAGTAAGAGAGAGCGAACGACCCGGGAGTGCGAGGCGGGCGAAGGGAGCAACAGGTAAAGATTCCGAGGCCACTTCCGCCTTGGCTGCCGAATATTTCTGTCTTGAACCGGTAGTGGGACGGCAGCCAGAGCACAACGTCACTGGAGTTAATTTCAATATAAACTCGCACATACGCACATACATACATCAAATTTTGTACTTCAACGCTTATTTCAAATTGAGGTTAGATATGATGCGTCTCTTTAAACCGGAAATTATTATTATTAATTAATAGGTAATTATTTAATGTTTGGAAATTTTCCAATATTAATTTTTAAATAAATAAAAAGGGGGACGCGACTTTTAACAATAATGGAAAACATTGAAAATAATCATCTTTGGTTACGATATCGTCAAACTGTACAAACATTTCGTAGGCGTTGTATAGACGAATAAACTGAACGAAAACCGGTTATATTAACCGCTCATATTGTCTCACTGTATGTACCAGGAAACCGCCAGCCAACAGTCAAGACATTTCCTGTGCTCTTAGTGTCGAATGTAGACATACGTACCGCTAAAAACATTTTACTTTGTAGTAATAAAGCCTTTCAGACCAATTTATATCAATACAAAATCGCTTTATTGAGTATTTTATGAACTTAATTACATTGCCTTCATGAATACCACTATACTATACTCATATAATCACTGATATAATGGCAACCATAGAATATTTGCAAGTCATAAGAAGTAAGTAAATAATATGTAAATGCTTAATAAAACAAAAATTAGTTTAGCTTACAAAAGACTCTTGTCTATATATATTATATACACATATTACACATGATTCCTAGGTAGGTACTCTCCAAACAAGGAAATATTGCGAGTTATTAAAAACTGGCGCGCTGACGTAATGCTTCTACAGTCTATACGGTTAGCACTTCCGCATGCCCTAGAGAGAACACATGGATGTCGATAGTTATTTTGTTTAAGAGGACACATAACAATTCGTTACTTCCATGCAGGTTATTTGGCCAGACCCGGAACTACCGGGATACCGATATGCGTGTACGGAAATATTACTCAATCCTCCCGTCTACATTGTTTAAATGAGACCGGGTTTTAATACTGTCTGGCTCCCGAAGTTTTATCTCATTCTCTGCGATACTATGTGAGGCGGGTCGGCGCAACGACGGAGACGGCGGTGTGCGGGGTAGAGGGCGGCTGCGTCTGTCCGTCCGCCCGCGCCGCCATCGCATCAGCAGTCCGCGTCGGAGAGTTGCCTGTGACGCTCGTTTACGAGCTCGATCCCTCAGATACGGTGCTGGTTTACGGCGTGCCGTAACACGACACGTTTGGAGGGACCGTCTCTTCTACCTGTGTGCCTGGTGCTCTGTGAACTTTGGATATTGTGTTTCGAGTGCTGTGATAATGTATACATACTGAATTATCCATTTTGCTCTAAAGCATTTCCCAGGATTTTTCACAACACAGCCAGTTCCGGATCAGCTCAGCCGGTAAGTAGCGATGCTTATCATAGGCTGCGCTATCTTGGACACACGCATTTCCGACCCCGCCCGATAAGAGTTGGCGGTTGGCGTTCGGTTACTGATTCCATAACCAGCAATAACTACACGCATCAGAACATGTTTTTGGATATCTCCTTTATTTATTTATGAATTAATATCATACATTAAAAACAATATGTACTCTCGTAAAATATTGATATACAAGAAGTAAATGTACTGTCGCCTACTTGAAACAGACTAAACTAAACTTATTTCAATCAGAATCCACGTTTGTTATTGATTATCATACTACGACAACAGGTGGCTCGTATACTAAGCCCAATACAGTATATTATATTTTATGTTTCAAATGTATCTTTATATTATTATACATTAGTACCAAAATATTATTATACATTACTTCAACATTAATTTGTCACTATAATGCTTTGGAAAAATGGATAACAACCGCGTATGCCAAGTTTTATCACTATATTCAGCAAAGACTGATAACAAATGGTTTATCAAAAATTAGATAACAATAAGTCATCAGCGTGTTTATTATAAAAAAAAACATTTTCCGCCAATAAAAATAAAACATTTCTATGATTAAAAGATCTAATTGTTTTATTTTTTAAGGGAAGAAGCGTAAGATACAAATTAATTTTTACGTTTTATTTTTATTACTTACATCGGTTACATAATAAGTTGCAGCTATGATTATTGAATTCACACTTCTTTTTATTCCTTTGTGACGTTACTTGAAACTTTACAAAACCACAAACAATTTTGTTTATGTAATTGTTAAGTTAGACAATTTGTTTACAATAAAATATAGTATTAAATTAACAAAATATACTCATTTGTTTATTCAATACATAGTATACTATAATACAAAATAAGATACTAGCGCCACCTGTTGTTGAATAGCACATTATATGACTTATATTCCGATTCTTACTTCAATACTAGGTAAAAATAGATCCAATAGGCATGTATATAAAGCAACTTTCTTATTTACAGATCTTCGTGATGAAAGTAGTTAGTCTCCAACTGCCTTCGGGCCCTAGTATGGAGCGGTTGCCGCTGCCATTTAGCCCTACTGAATTATTATGGCGGTATCCATTGCCGTGGGCGCCACCACCTCCTTCACCTCTTGGTGACGCAAAGGCGCAATTGCCTGCAGGCTTACCGCCAGAACCAAGACTATGGACCAGGGAAGACGTAGTTGTATTTTTAAAATGGTGCGAACGGGAATTTGATTTGCCCAGTTTCGACATGGATCTGTTTCAAATGAATGGTAAATATCCAAAACAACATCATTATTGACATTTCACGTTTAGAAAGAGGTTCATAATATTTTTTTTTACAGGCAAAGCTCTATGCCTTTTGACAAAAACTGATTTGGGCGAACGTTGCCCGGGTGCTGGCGACGTACTACATAACGTATTGCAAATGCTGGTTCGAGATGCAGCTCTATTAGGACGAGTACCATCTTCACCAGTAACGCCAACGGCTAGAGCCGCTCCTTACCCACCATCGCCTCACTCCCACCCTCCTACACCCACATGGACTGTTGATGGCTTCCATCACTTTCACAGCGCCACAGCAGCAGCTGCTCAACCAAATTCCGTTACCTTAAGTCCGGCACCATCAGTGGATAGCTCTGGTAGCCCACAAAGAGGGGAAGCTATGAACTATGCCCCAGCATACGCAGCTCCAGTTCCAGCTGCTCAAACTGCCAGTTCGGGAAGTAATCATTCGGACTCTGATGAAGAAGCACACTTCACATTAACTCCACGGTCTCCTAAAGACGCTCCTGTATCAAGTCCCGCACCGCCACCTCATGCAATCCCGCAGCATTCACATTACCGTACTCAACATCGAGAATTCTTCCCAAATGATATGCCAGAATCGAATACAAGTAAGTCAGAACGTGATGTTATATCACTTTCATGATTCAATAATTACATGTGCACATTAAACCCTCAGTTTCATAGAAATAGACTAATCAATTACTTATGATTTCAGATGGAAGACTTTTATGGGATTTCTTGCAACAATTACTGAATGATCCAACACAGCGATACACTAATTATATTGCATGGAAGAATAGAGAAACTGGTGTGTTCAAGATTGTCGACCCTGCAGGACTAGCTAAACTGTGGGGTATTCAGAAAAATCACTTGTCTATGAACTACGATAAAATGTCCCGTGCTCTAAGATATTACTACCGCGTAAATATATTACGGAAAGTACAAGGCGAGCGACACTGTTACCAGTAAGTACATTGTTATATTTTTGTTATTAATGCAAGCTAGCAAACTGACAAATAGAGAAACAATAATGTTGATTTCACATTTCGATATTTGCAGTCGTACCGAAATTGTCAATTTTCTTATGCCTGCGGTTTTTTGATTGATCATTTATTTTTATTTATATAAAAATTATTCAATTATTGCAGATTCCTTCGCAATCCCACTGAATTGAAAAACATCAAAAATATATCACTATTACGGCAACAAATGAGCCCAACAAGGGTTACGCCGCAACCCGCAGTGAAAACTGAAATGAAGGAAGAACGATGTGAAGAAGAAAATGTTGATGAAGATATGCCAACAGACTTGAGTATGGCGGCTTCTGAGCCGTGGCGGAAACGAGCTCGGCCCGATCCTATAACCGCGTCACAAACGCACGACAAACATCGCATAAGTGCTCTAATTGGTGACAGCATGATGATTAAGCGAGAAAATGAATATAATGTTGAACATTATGCTTTAAACCTAAAAAGTGAAAAATGTGAACAGTGATTACAGTGACATTCAACAATGAACACTAAATGTGAGTGACTTGTTATAAGGATACTAATTAACCAAGAACTCCATCCACTAAAATTCTAGTCAAATTCCTCTCAGAAAGAATTTAGTCTTCCTTTAGAATAACTTTGAAAATGTGTGACGATAAACATGTCTATATATAAAACTGAGAGTACTTTGACAGATTTAGTACAACCTTTGGAGTTTAACAGGGTATGGACCTTAAAGCGATGCCTTTGTGCCAAGTGATTTTTATCTAATAGTGTCAATTACATATGTAGTTAGCAAAAAGGGACAAGAGTTTATTTGTGTTAAAAGTCATAGGGACTATTTTAATATCTTGTGCAATGGACTACTCACTCCAACTGACTGAACTTTATCAGTTATTTTTGAGAAAAGTTGCCAAAAGTCAATTTATGAGTGAACACAATTTTTGTGCATGCTCACTATGCATTTTGTATTTTAATTAGTTCTTATATCTATGTAATTTCATTGTAAATTTACTAAAGACAGTACCTACATAACTGAAAAGATTTTAATTTTATCATACATGTTGTTTCGTTGCCTGTTCCTATTGGCAAAATATTATAATTGTAGCATGAGAAAAACAAAATTTATCAAAGCTTTCAAGCTTTCACTCGGTAAGTATTTTAAGAGAAATGTTACATTTACAAAAAATGGGATTATATTATACAAAAATGTCTAATATTCGAATGACAATAAAAATTACCTTACCTATTAAACTTAAATGCCTTGGAATCAATCTAAAAAACCACTGTGATAAATATGTGGCAGACACATAGAATATGCTAGGGCTTTTTACTCAATGATTTCCAGCTACAATTTTCTGTGATCTCTTTTTATCAGTGTAAGTGAATAATGTCATAGAGAGTAAAAATAAAGTGTCTGTAAATATTAGTTTATAATTAAAGTTAGATTAAGGATACGACAAAAGAGTGTATGTATGATTTGTCAAACAAAATGTGGAGCTTTATCAAAGTACCTAGATATTAGTAAGTACTATTACAACTGAGTTTGTATTTTTACAATTATTTGTATTTGGCATATTATGTATGCCATATCTTCCAATTCATACACAATATTAAATGTGAAATTTTGTGTCAAATTACTATAAAATAAATGAAAATAATGTTATTACAATATTGACTTATTTTTTCCTTAATGAATATATCATGTTTTTTGGTTATACAAAATAGTGAAAAAAGACAAATGAGTGCAAACATCACTGGCATCATTTTGTTTTTCTACAAGGTTTTTTTTTTCATTGAGTCAGACAAATGGGTCACCTGATGGTAAGTGTTCACCATTGCCTATGGACATTTGCAACATCCGAGGAGTGGCCAATGATTTTCCGGCTTTGAAGGAGAGTTCTATTTACGCTTTTCTTCAATAACCCAAACGTTATAGATAAATTTTTCAGTAATAATTTAATTAGAGGCTGGCTGAGGATAATAGTACATTCCCGTGTTTATCAGTATGTTTATATGTAATTGTATTCAAATAATAATAATAAGCCCTTATTGTTACTAAGAGTTATGAAATATATGGATTGTGTGCCTAATAATTCAATTTGCAATTTGTGGGAATGAATAAATATCGGCAAACGGTCGTTAATTTGTTACAGCTTGTCTTTTGACAAAGGCCTCTTCTAAATATTTCCATACAGTTTTGTCTTTTGCTTTGCAAATCCATATCGATGGGTCCTACGAATAATATCGTAAGGGTGACTTCGGGCTTTTTACAATAATTAGCGCATTATGCTATATTAACC
>DWDW01001247.1:0-12025 GCA_018245635.1 Mimoniades versicolor eupheme
CCTTATAAATTATGGGGTTTGTGTAAAACCATAAAACCTGTACTTCCTTTTAGTTGAGAGCAAATACCTACTTACAAAATATTGTGACTGACTAACAAAACATATTTCAATTGATTCTGCAGCTATTTATAAAGAAACTTTTGTGTAATTTTCCATTTTCTGTATTACTCAATTCCTGCGGTTATCAACCTTTTAACATTGTTTTTCCATACTCCGTGTACTCCTTCTCCATATCTGGTGTCGCGCAGCAAAAATGTGTTAAAACCAACGGACGCTCTTGCACACACTTAATTTTTCCTTGTGACATCCTGGCGGGTGAACTGCATTAATATTCTGGCTTACTGCTAATACCCTGTCAGTAATGACCAGTTACAAAATAGTAAGCAAAGAAATACTAATAGCAGCTTCTTTGGAGTTCTCATTACATACATCCTGCCTCTTCCTGCATCGCTTCCCTGACTGGGCCATCGGACTCGGTAGTGTTTGGCACAAGCTGTAATGAGAATCAGATTTAAAGCAGAAATTACATAGTTTCGCCGTCGACTAAACCGTCGGTCGATGAGGTGGGGAACGTGCAACACGTAATCGTAATACCAGAATGTCGTTCCTTCCCTCGATTTCATATCAATTCGATTTCTCGGGCTGACATCTCCTGCCACAGGCACCACCGTACCTAGTGTGGTCTTGGTTCTAATAATGAATGTATGGGATGTAGCCAAAACAAACTACAAAAGTATAAAAGTTGAAGAAAAATCCAAAATTGACTAGTCAATTTTATCCTTCCGATTCTGCTTAGATAGGTTTTATCGAAAAAGTTAATGTAGACATGTCGTTAGAGCAGAAATCTAGCTTCCTAACTTTTATACGGTGGAATTACAGCGAAATAAAATCAGGAACAGATATCAAAAATTTATAAAGGGGCGAGGATAAAATTGCTCCAGTTCGTACCAGGTTGAGTACAATAATAAGAGATGTAATATTTTGCCAAGTTCCAACTTGTTATGATCAGGTGGAACGAGATATATGAAACGGTGGCGATTGTGTAAACTTTTAAAATCATGCTTCTGTGCTCGCTTCGCTTTCAGAAGTTCTGATAAATGTAGAGTTACTCTCAGTTCGATGGATTGAAATCACATTTCTAAGAATGTGATTTAAAGCAGAGATTTAAATTTAGGGCGATACATAATGATGTATCGCCCTAAATTTATTAACTCTCACTAAATTAACTTTTAATACAGTAATTGTATGTATAAAAAATACAAGGGACATTTTAAAACGGTTTTCAAACTAAGCCTTCGATTGCTTTTGTAACATTACTGATATTTTAAATGTATGAACCTTTTGCATTAAATTTCATCACGAACTTACGAACCGGTCATAAGTTGATGCTATGTGATACAATATAATATATGAATTTAAAAAAACTTAGAATAATGCAAAGCGTTTAATTGAAATATGTAGTAAATGGCAACAATAGTTACAAATAATTTTGGTTTGTATACAGAAGTTTCTTATAATACTTCTTAAAAATTAGAGACACATGTATCAGAATTCGAAAGTCTTCAATAATAAAATAAAGCAAATTTTTTTCCTTACAATTCTTTTGTGACCGCACCTTAACTCGCTAAGTATGGTACGCATTTAGCGTTCTTTTTAAACTTTACTCAGCGTCTTTTTGCAGTTCGCGAAAGTTTGCCTTCCTGTAACATTTTACAGTGGAGCGTTTCTGCCGGGCGATCACATCGAGTTAATAAGTTCGCGTTTCGATGGCTCCTGCGTTTTAAACTTTTAGGATATGAGATAACAAGCTGAGAAAGGAGACGTCGATTTGGCTAAGTCCACTTTAAGATCTTGCCGGATTATGTCGCTTTTATACCAACGGAATTTCGTATCACTGGCTTAAGTATTTTTGGGGTTTTTCAAAGAAACATCGAATGAAACCTGCAAGTTGATCTGTTTTAAAGAATTGTACATTTTAAATATTACATACGATTTTCTAATGTATTCAAATTGCATTAATTACCTTGATCCACCTGTGGCATAGGTCAATTTTTGCATAATATTACTGTTCTTGTTGAACTTTAGTGTTCTTGATCAGTACCTACCTATTAGAGATCATTACGTATCCGCAGTTTAATAGATGTAGGAATTAATAGTTACTTTTACTTTCGCAAAAATTTTCGATAAATAACTTTCATGTTCTCGAAGTTTTTTTTACTTTGAAATTCTTGATAGAAGCCCGGCACTTGACTGCTACCGTCGGCAATCGCCGACCGAATAACTCTCTCCGTCACACCGTACACGACAGAAGTGATAGCCGCGGATATTCCTTTTTCAAATATCGTTCCTGGCTTGATCTATGACAATATAGACTGGTTCGTTGCTTATTAAGATATTTGTCTGTATTTTTCTTAGCCATCACTGGTGCTGGACATTTTGTAATTGTGTAATTTGCAAAGCTTAGTGTATTATTATTGAAACGAATTAAATTAAAGGTTTTCATATAAGAAACGTTCTCTAGATCATAAGAAAAGATTATAATGTATCATCATCACACAAATAATTATTGATTCGACTAATCTATATCTTACCCCTGATATTATATAATTTATCATAATAAAACCGTTGGTATTCATGCTAATAAATCTTGCTATAAAATATTGTTCTCGGTCGGAAGTGATAAATTTTATTCGGAAGTAAAAAATTTTCCTCAACATAGTTTTTCGCTCCTCTCCCTTCGCCTCCGGCAACTTAATTTTCATGATTTTCCCGTATTTCAATTTCGGACTATTGAATCCATCTGAGGACTTGTTTTATTTCTAACATTTCAAAGAACATTTACGAAATCTAAAAATGTCTTGTTTATTCGTTGTTAATTTTCTCATGTTGATTTTCCCTCTATTTCTATTTTAAAATAAACAAACTGAACATACCTGTTTGACTGGCCTGTTGTACAAGTGGTCTTCTGACGGTTGTAGGTTCGAATTTAGTTTAGTACAAATACATATCTATGTACATGTACATAAAAATATATGTATGTACGTTTATCAAAACATTGGTTACATTGGGGTCAGATGGCCAGGTGTGAGTTGTTCCAAGATATTATTTTTATCGTTCTTATTATGAATTAAGACAGACTTGTATGTATCGTATGTATTTAAAAGTCGCGTGGTGAAATCCTTCCACACGTCTGTTCTACTACACTGTTTAGAGTGGGCTGTTTATATCATACATGTGGGCTCTGTATACCATATCAAATTTTACCATGTAATGTTCTTTTTAACAATAACTCGATTAGTTGTCAATTGCAGCCGTCGTTCACGTCGGTAACAAACGCTCACGGGCGACGGGCGGCGGCCATGTGTGAGTGCTGTCTGCTCGTTCGCTTCTCGTTTCAATAAAAAATATTAGTTGTTTTCTGATGATTTTGCCTTGATCATTTTCTCCGATGAGTTTTAACAAAAAATAGAACCCATTATTCTTAAAGCTATGATATATTTAGAAAGCGACTGAACGCGATTGAACCAACTAGGCGTTGATTCCTCGGCAGCCAGCAACCGACATATTACATCAGACGTGTATCTATTCGCAGCGTTTACCTTTACGTATAGGTATACCAACGTGTAAGTATAAAGTTTCCCGAGCAATGCGTAAGTTTCCCGGCAAATTACTCCGCTAACTAACACGATTCGCACCTTCCAGTCGGCCTTCATATTTTTTCGGCGCAACACCTAAATTACACTCACGGCTAATAGTTTTCACCTATTACCGTGAGCAGGGCCGAATTTATCGCTTTCCACTGTTGATTTATCTGCGAGCCGACCGGATTAACTACCGCTAACTTGGCGATAGTTAAGTCTGCTATCTCTGATGTTTCAGAGCGAAAGCTCTTTCCTTTTATCTAAATTGGTACGCTACCAATAAAGATCCAACGGCGTCTGTCGTAAACCATTCGCCCCATACGCTTCATTATGGAGCAAAGTTTTAGATATGATGGTACCGTTTTATTGTCCACCGATGTCGCGAGATCCCTATCGATAATGAGATTTGGTGAGCCAGTGTCCGACACGCGTGACAGACTGAAATGTTGGACAACTTGCTAACTGTGTATTCTTGTAAATAAAGCGAGCTAACGACCGAAATAATATAACCACGCGATACAAGACACATTAACATCTGTGTGTAACAGTAAGAAAGCAATTCGACAGATAACAGGGCTGTAAAATATTATAACCCTAATTCTGACTCGATTTATACAATTTAATGTAATGTGAAGGATGTGTAATTGGGATATATGAATGAAGGCCAGGGAAATGGGTAGTAATTTGTAAAGTTACTGAACTGATTTTAAATTACAGATTCCCATTACGGAATATTAGAGCAGAACTAATAGAATAATTTACTAATCTATTACGAATTATACGATTGTGCTCCCGGGGTTAATGTGACTTTAGTTGGTGGACAAATGCATTCGTAAATTACGGCTGAAACTTGGCCATCAAAGGCTTAGCCCGGGACCATTATAGCTCCCTTTCTAACAATGCCAAATAGATTAAAGTGCGACAGAGACGAATAAATCTTCTCCTAATTGAATTTGTCATAAAAATTGAAAGTTTCTTCGCTCCCAGGGCCGCACTTCACGAACTACTTTTAATCCATTCTCCGTAGGGAACTTCTAATTTATTGTGAGTGCTAAGTTCGCTCTGAGTATTCTAGATATACAGAAGTTTACCCTTGTTTCACCTACGCTGATGTAATCGTTTTATCTGAAATGAAATCGATTGTCTTCCAGCAAGGTAGTGGTACTATTTCGGCTGCGAAACTTTTGCTATATGAAATTTTGGTATATTATAAAAGTATTACCTACTTGCGTAATAAATTCGTAATACACGCTAGTCTTATTTTATTTGGAAAATTTACAGCTAACTTACATTCTAATTAACTTTTTGACCGTACTAAGTGAAAGTCTTCCCTCAACTTGCCATACAATTAATATTGATTGTTCTGTCCGTATATTATTGTTGATGTAAAAGATTGAATTCAATACGTCCATTGTTTTAACTTATTGCCGAATTACAATTATCGTATATTAATAACATTAGTAACAGTTCGTAAGTAGAGTAATTTTCTCTATAAATATCACAAACAACAACACAACTTTCCTAATTGAAGGCAGTAAAAGCTTTTCATTCATCCGAAAACGCTGGCGACGACAGTGGCTTCATGACGCGACATTGTTATCAATGCTATGGGCGTGTGAGGTAACAACTCGGTAAATTGATACTCTTTAAATATAATGTCCGTATTAAATGGTTTTTGATATCACCGTTATTTATTTCTTTAAAGTTAAGTTTTGCAGGACCTTAAGTTAAGGGATACAAGGGGGTACTTAAGAAAATTTGTGACTTGTGAAATATTACCTTTTAATAATTACGTGCCCATCGGGATTAAGCAGGTCAGAAACGTTTGTATTCTGGGAGGGAACATACATATGACCAATACTAGAACGGTGTAAAAGTTGGTGATGAGAATCTAAAGACAGAAAATTATTATGAATTTGATAATCCAATTCGTATGTCTGTATACTGTATACAATTCAAAATCAAATATGTATAAAACGTATTTTGAAGTTATCAATTACATCTGTCTAGCTTTAATGATAAGAATGACTCGGCCTCATTGTTCTCGTTTTGATACAAAAAGTCATCAAGTCAAGTCACGCGGTCTTGCACAATAAAAACAAAGTTCGTTGTAACCGTAACAGATCAATTTAGGGCTCCAAAGGGCGTTAACGGTTAAAGAGGTCGATATCAAGAGCACGAGAATTACAGAAGCCGAGATGCATAATATTTATTGTAGCTTAAGAGTATTAGTAGCTTTCCATAGATTTGGGGACAAAGTACGTACGACAGATACGATAAGTCTACGTAACATTGCCTGTGTAGGCTTATTGATAAGCCTATATAGCCTACGTAACATTTCCCTAAAAGCATTAGCAAAGGACTGTAGTATTCTCTCTTTTCACCAGTGACATTATACGTCCCACGGTATACACCGGGCACAGATCCAAACTACGACCCACTACTGGAAATGTCAGGTTAATATAACTTAATAGTACTCAAGGTGCCGAGGCAGGCCAACACTCACCTATTATGATCAAATAGGCCAGACTTGCTGATGGAGGAGTCAGATGTCTCCGTGAAACCGGCGTGTATGAGGAGAGTGATGAATGTGGAGGAGACGCGACAGGTCTGTAAGGAAAAAATGATCTGGCACTCGGTGCACTTTGTCTACCTCGTAAGGGACCTGGCTTGGAGATATGTATGTATGTATATAATAACACTTCGCCCGATCCGGGGACGGAAGCCTGGATATTTTGGTCGACAATCAAGCTTGCAACAACTAGTCCAATGAGGCAGTCAACCTATGTAATATAAACGGTGTTGAACTCAGAGTATTAAACTGTAGGCTCTATTAAAATGTAGAGCCCTTTGTGGATCCGTTCTGCATCAATGGCGCTGTACAGCTTTTTCGCCTTTCTCTCGCTACGTGTTGCTGACGATTAGAAACGGTACTTTTCAAATCCATTAGTGTTTAGTGGTACGACATTACCAATGATTTTGTATTTGTGATTTATTAAATGGATTATTGCTATATCTACGGGAAAGAAGATCTGCAAAATATGGCTCCGACTCTACGATAACATTTCAAAGGGAATTGATATCGTAACATCGTGAGGCGCAGGAGTGTTGACACTCGGAACTCTTTCTTGAGTAATGCTCCAACATACAAAGTAAGAGTATAGTATGTAGTATAGATAATATAAACTAAAATATTATCTAAAGTAAAAATTGGAACCTCTGTTAACTCATATTGTTACATGTTTACAAATGTTGATATGGTATGTTGTGAAATTTGTGTATTAAAAAAGTGACGGTATTTGAATGAGGTAGTTTCAGAAATATTCTGGGAGTCACAATATAACGGCTGTCAACACTTATTCTTTTGCTAATATTATATTACAAGAACCCGCTAAAATGTATTTTTGGAAATCCCACGTATTGCTAATATCCCCTGGGATCGGATAATATGAACAGGATGTCATTAAAATGATTCAACGAGTCCGAAAAGAAAGAGCCAATTTTCCCTAATATATCCAATATTATTACTAGAGATGTATGTTTTAACATTTGTTATAGCTTATATCACAACTAAATATTATTTTATAACTAAGCTGACATTTGACATTGTTATTGCGTTTTGGTTTTATGCGACAAAACTATGTCAATCTAACTTTTATCACTTCTTTTTTCTCCTACTGACTGCCCTACCTTGGCATTAGGGTTGGCGCTTGTTAAGATATTCTCATAATTTCCATTTGGCGCATTCTTACTTATATGCACTTTAAATTTAAGTTATGAGTTTATATAAAAAGTTATAAAAGACAAATGGAATCTAAAGCGACCAGTATATAATGCAAGAATGCATATGAAAAAACGGTCTAATTAGTATTTAATCAAACACTTTTTGTATACGTTTGTGTATTACTACATATATATATATACATACATATGTACGTGAAATAAATGCAATAAATTTTTTTCCTCTGAAACATTGTTACTATGTATTGTTCTCTATTTTATTTGAATACTAAGTAGATGTATGCCAATGGAGGCCATAGTCCTTACGTAATATAATGCTATTTTCGCAGTAGACCTAAGCGAGAGGGGGAGGCTGAAAATCAGCGCTGCACGGGATTACGGTCTCGTGTCAGCAGAGGCTGAGTCCTCTCCTATTGCCCATACATGTTTCAAATATACTGTAAATCCCTTTTTATTTTTATGGCAATAAATATATTATTATTATTATTATGTATTATGACTACTTTATGTTCATTATTAGAGTTCCCTGTTCCTTTCTCCACTAAAACGAACTATCAAATTTTTATGTCATTATCATAATCAACCTATTGGCCTGGCTTAGGAGGCCAGGACATTTAGCTGTGCGCCGGCAGACTGCGTCATACCGCGACGTACCAGAGCTGGGTTTAGTCTCCTCTTACGGCAGTCTTTATGTCGGCACGGGGTCGAGGAATGTATTTGTCCCGGCCGGCGGCCTCTAAGCGGTTAATTTTTTACGCAAGACGTAGATAATTACGTATCTTTTGTCACACTATCAACCCAGTATCCCATTCACTATACATGCCTTTATAGGGAAATGGAGATTCATTCGAAGTGGACGCTCGAAGAAAACAAAAAAAATCTTAAAGAATCATCCTCACCAGCAACCCGATATATCATCTGCTGGTGGTCAGTGATCTCTTACCCTTATAATAATCTTTAACCAAAAAAGTCATTGTGGACTAATTTGTGGTAATTTTGTACGTTTTATATAACCCAAAAAGCTTACCGAGCAGAAAATAAAGTGTCTCCACGCAAAGCTATCACGAATCTCGTACGTGTATCGCGTGTTCGGATCGAATACAAATAAAAAGACCGATCGATGATGAATTATTCAAGAGTTCGATCATCATCGATGCACGCTGTGTACGCGCTGAATTTAGGTTTGTAACAACTTACAAGCGCGAACGCCGCCTTTATGCTAATCCAATGACGGCTACTGTAGCTGTAACAGAGTATGTAAAGCTATTCTCTATTACATTGTAGAAACTGTGGACTCTAATAAATAATAGATAGATAGCCCAACTCTACAACGTTGTTTGCAGTACTAGAGTAGAAATTATAGAAATGTAAAAAAGTCCTGCCTAAGAATCATCTGGTCAGATATAGTCTTATGTACCAAAGGACAACGAATAAGATGCAAAATTTGCTATAAAGGCATGTCCATTAAAATTTGGATTTTGGCTCGAGCCAAATAAATGGAAGAGAGTCCCTAATATAATGTCGGATTTTAGTAAAATATTTCTGAATCTTCAACATTGTTTCTTTCAGTTAAATATTATGATACAGAAATGTTTATTTATTCAAAATGCATCTGCAAATAGACAAGAATATACAATTGCACTAGACAATAATCAAGCAAACGGGTCAGGGGCTAGCCGACGTTATAGGTACGAGTAATCGGGATGTGGCCGGGAGGCTGGCCGGGAGCTGCGCGGGCGTCTATATAAGGTCAGTGGCCGCTATGAACTTTGCTAGCCACTATTGTTCTGCTGTTCGACCTCGTCTAAATACGTTATTATTGTATGAGAGCTTTTTCCTGTTGTATAAAACTAGTACTGCAACTTTCTGACAGTTATGTTGAGATTTTAATGCATCGGAAATGTCTAAAGGTGATGATGCCTTCAACTATGTTCAAATGATTAGTTGATTTACAGAGAAAAATCCTACAGAATATTTTTTGTTTACATGCGTTCGGTGAATACAATCAGAACTTTTACGTACATAGAGTCGTTCCGAGTAGTCAAGTGCCGAGTTAAGATGTTGATCTAAAGAAAAACGAATCTTTACAAGTTTTCAAAACGAAAAAGAATATAGTTTGTTGATATGAGGAAGAATATTTCGAATTTTGGTATCAAGGCTTCAACTCTCTATGCACGACCATTGCATCTTATCTTTTAATCACATTCAGACTTCAAAAATGTGACAGACTGTAGAGACTGTACTACAGACTACAGAGACTACAATCTCTCTACAATACGTAATCATTTGTCCGAAGAATCGAAACGTAGTTAATTAATCGTACTTACTAATGTGTGTATGTAAATTGACAGATTGGCGTTTGAAGTCCCAGCAATTTATGCTAAAATAGAAAAATGTATTCGAATACATTAAAAATCCAAATACAAATTTTAGAAAGACCTATGATCGTAACATAAAATTTATCATGCTATAATCAAAAATTACTTCCGCTTGTACAGACTGATCAGTATGAGAAACTATGTTTAAAGGAGAGCTTGTGGAGAATTTTCAATTCAGATGTACTGAAGAAATTAGTAGTAATTAATTTACGGTGGTAAGTATATATGTAGTTTATCGGATTAAAGTCTGAAACTGTAATACCGAACCAACTTCGATATGTCGTCTGCCTCATTGTAAACTCAAAATCGTTCGCTCGTCGTTCAAAAATCTGTAGGTACTCATCATCAAAATGAAGAACTTAAAAATCTTTATTGACTCTGAGCTTCATACTTTTATTTTCCCATGGTAACTACGAAAATTGGGATTCTAGTGAAGACCTTCAATTGTCAGGCGTTACTTTCGGATTATATAAGAGGATAATCGTAACAAAAATACCACAACAACGTAGCTCGAGCGCGAATCGATTCAAGGGAAATTGCGTCAAATTACACAAAACAGAGCATTGGCACTGCATCAAGTGCACCACTGAATCACGCGGACAAAAATACTCAGTCCAAATTTAGAGGATTTACGAACAGCACCCTTCCCTTTTCATTGCTAGAAAGTAAGAGAGACGGTAGAACGAAACCGATTTGAGAGTAAAAGGACCGATGCACCCACGTTGGTTTCATTCAGCTTTGAAACGCGTCACAACGCCAAGGTGGTTGAGACACTTGGCCTAATATGGATAACGTCTATTTTAAAGTCTCCACGCGTTAACTCTTCTTCATTTGACACGTTCTGACGAAATCGTATCCGAGCTGACGCGTGCTCACCTACCTATACATATACATATAATAAGTATTACTTCCTTTTATATTTCATTGCGGTCGTCGAATTACACGAGTCGAGTCGGTCGTCGAGTACACTTGCATGTGTGTATCGCATTGTTGGATAGACCTATTCACAGAAACTTCATACGCAAAGTACGGAACGTTCTAAGCTGTAAAAGATAGAAGTTTCATATTACCTACATGAGAATTTCATGTAACTTTTAGATACTAAGTATTTCTGCAGAGATATTGTGCTTGTGCTCGGTGTATGGCAACTCCCTCTTACTCGGTGTGTCGCTCACTCCCCATTCCGTGATAGGATCTAACCAATTGGTGAAACGTTGGATTGTATTACACTCTTCTGCCGACCACTTCGAGGCTTGAAGGCATATTGTTACATTAAATTGTTTGGAGTTAAACAATATTTTGAAATACAACTAATCGAAAATTTAAAGAATGTTCCAAGTTTTTCGATCCATACAATATATTACTAAAAAATTTGTAGAAAGATTACACTAATACATACACAGTTCAATCCCGGGGCAGTTAAAAATAAAATTAAAATAAACGCGTCAATAGCGTTGTTCTCTCTTTCATAAATGCAATGCATTCTGCCTGCGGACAGGAAATGCTACTAGTTTTGATAACCGATTGGTTTTCAGTGCAGGAATAGCCTGGATGCGCGCCAATGGCCAGCGGAAAAGGAAATGACGCATTCTCTAAACCGACACCTACCAACACGGGAGGCAGGGTTCATACTATAAAAAATATTATTATGACTATATTATCACGCCAGGTCACGGGGCAGACAGAGAGCAGTGAACACCAAATATTTCCATCCTTACAGAGCTGATATGCTTCGGAGTGTTTTCATCATTCTCTTCATACAATCGCCAAGATTTTGAAGACTTCTAAAATAACAGGAGTAACAAGCGATCTTAAAATCTTGGCTGTAAAAACAAGCACCTACTCTTGCACACACACACCTTGTGACACAACCTAACATGTTGATGTAGTAGTTCGCCTTGCTCACGCTAACAAGATGCGTTCTGTTTCGGGAGCCAATTCAAAAATTCAAAACTTTTATTTCACCATTCATAAGATATCATTAGAAAGCATACATTTAATAAACGTCAAAATCTTGTGGGCATAAATTACTGCGTTCATCAACTTTATACAGGTTGATCTATGGCTGCTAAAAAGGAAATTCGTATAGGTATACTTATACATAAATATTTGGCACTCTGTTCTCTCTGCCTACCCCGCAAGGGACCTGGCGTGAAGATAAGTACGTACATACATACATATCTTCATGAACATGTCCGAACCATCGGAGCATGCCCTTTCTCATTTTTACACCGATACTCTCTTTCATACAAAGCATCTTTCTTA
>DWDW01001248.1:0-12024 GCA_018245635.1 Mimoniades versicolor eupheme
AGATGTGTAGTACACTCCAACGTTCAATTGGTTACGCTTATATTTCACTATGAAAGAGATGGTGTTCTCACCATCTCTTTCAGAATTTCAGAATATTGCCATACATCGGGAAGAAATTCAGACTACGAACTACTAGGAATTTTGACTAGAAAATCTAAGTTAGGAAAATCCTTTATAGTACCCGGCCCGGGAGTCGAACGCGGGACCTCTCGATCGGTACTCGAGCTTGCAACTACTCGACCAACGAGGCAGTCAAATGTCAGTTTGTTTAAAAATGTAATTGTCAAAGTAACAAAACCGATCTGCGGAATAAATGCTATGTATGCACATACAAGCGTTTCGCTTTGCTAAGTCGATATAAATTGAGAACATTTTGGCGCAGAAGCAGTGTCTTCCTCGCCAAATGTTTTGATATCGCTTTCGGTTCTCGACAATACAAATATACCTTAGTTAATTATGATATCGTTTAATTTAAATATTTAAATTAATGGAATAAATGTTAAGTATCGAAGAAGTTAGTTAAATGAAGTGCACACAGGTTCTCATTTACTACAATTACATAAATTTGACATTTGACAAATACAATGATAAATTTCACATCCATAGTGAGATTCGTCAGAGACTATATTACTCTATCTAATCTACTCTACTCTTGACCCCCTTATCAAGCATCTCATTGTTCCACTGTTGCATGCAATTCGCTTCTGGTAATCCGAAACTACACGGCCTGTCTGCCTACCACACAGTATGTTACGAAATTACAGCGTGAAAAGATGTAAAGTATTATGTTGAGCAAGTGGCGGTGTACACAGCGGTCAGTGTCACAACAAGGCCTCTGCTTATGGCAACAATTGCGAGAACCGTTTTCCTTCTTCCTGTCCACACTGCGCGGAAAAGCCTTGCTCATCGCGAGAGGTCGCCGTCCAAATACTTCACGCGAATGCTTCTTAACTGTGGGTATATTTTTGTTATAATATCTACTCAGGATGGATTTACTATTAATTGAGGAAATATTTGAAATTCATACTCCCTAACAAGATCTGATTTGTTTTTCATATTCATATGTACGCATGCATTAAACTATATATTAGTTGTCGTGTTTCAAATAATTAATACACAAAAACAAACAATTTAATAAACCCTTTATTACCATCATTTCGACCCACAGATTTCCACAACTGCACCAAAGCTTTCCCCAATCAACGCCTTGACTCAGAGTCATCCTATTTTTTTTGATGTTCCATTTTTCTCTTGTACCTTAAAATAACAATATAGTTACATAAACGTGGTATATAGTAAAGTTCACATCGAATTTATCAATCGCAAAGTGAGATATGCCATATGAAAGCGTTAGTATTGATTTGTGTTACATATCGCTATTAAAATAATTGCAACAACCCCTTATCAACCAGAACTCAACATTATGATATCAATCACATGCAGTTTCCTTGCCCCTCTGTGGTCTAGTAATAGGCAATCTAAGTGACTCTCTCTAAACGCACAGTGAAAGCGATTGCATAATCGCCCTGCAGCTACCGCAAATCATAGAACTGACGGGCCCTGCCAGCTGGAGATTGCGTGAGGTTCCAATATGCCACGACATTTTATCAACAGCAACAATAATAAATAGGCTCTATTTTTATTTAGTCCTATTAACTAACTTCAAAAAAACGAGGAGGTTCTCAGTTAGTCTGTATTTTTTTTATGTTTGTTACCTCATATAAGTTACGACTGGGTGAACTGAACTAAATTTGAACTGAACCTGTGTGAACTAAATTAAATTTGGTCCAGTTCTGGCAATGTCATTCATGAAAAAACCAAGTAAGTATTAAATTTTCATTAAGTATGTGCGCGACAAATGGATGAATAACCCAATATTACGCCAACCCATTTATTAATTATTATTTTATTAGAAAATACTTAATTCAAAGGTAATTAAACGAGAATTTGGTTAGGTTCTGATTATGGGATCCATGACAAAGTTACAGAACTCTTCAATTCTTAGGAGCAATTTAACGATACTCGGCCGAATCTTTTATAGGCTATCCGGATATTCGAGTCACCTACCGTAACGTCTGTGTGGTCAAGTAATTGTTGTAGTCGAATATGACGATCAAAAGAACTCCGTGAGTTGAGATAGGCGTTTCTCCCTGACGTCGTTTGTTTGATTTAAAATGCGCTGGCTCATATGTGCAGCATATTTAATAGGTCGACCCATATTCAAACATATTAGTTAGTGTACTTCAGATTCACTAAAAATCAAAAGATACACAAAAAATTTATTTAAAAAAGACCAAATTCAAAAAAGAAAAACTATTCCAAAATAAATTAATATGCACTAAAAAGTAAAAACAAAAATAATCAATCAAATCAAAAGTCAATCAAATTATTACGATAATATAATGTAGGTACAATTATTGTTATATTTGGAGTCAGTGTCAGCAAAATAGATAGGTACATGGATATTTATAGAAGAACATGCTGTAATCGCTGAGAGCTCGTGAAGAAGGACCTGTTACAAAGACGAAACTAATCGGGTACGTACATACATAATCGTACATACATACGGTACGTACATAATCATATACATAAGTTAATATAAAGCAACATTTATTCGTCCTACTTATTTGTATTGTCATAAATAAATGACGTGGTGTAACGGAAACCAGCTGTGAACGAATTGGACGACAACGTACTCGTACTGCGCGTGGAAATAAAGTGAAGGTAATGTTTGCCAATTGAAGAAACTAAAAGCCAAGCGACAATCTGCTACTCAATGCCATTCGTTACACTAACTCGAGATGCACTATATTTAGTTCCATAGAGCGCTACATTGTATATTTGATCTGTTTTTTTTTTGACATTTTGAAACGCATTTGTCACTGCATATACGAGTAAATCCAGTAAGATCACACTGATTTATTTCACTTGAAGCAATCATCAGAGTAGAAGGCGTGCTGTTTCACAGGAAATTTCCGCGATGGTACTGTTAATAAACATTTGGGCATAAAGATTATTATAATAGGCGTGATAATATACATACGATTTTTAATTCAAAAATTTGTTACAAGAATATGGGAATATTCGTAAATCTCCTGAACAGCTAAATTATAAGCGAATGTGTATTTTTTTATATGTAGGCTATCTCTATTATACTATTGGAGATATTGAACCTCCATTGTAGGTGGAAGTCAGAATAATAAGACAACATTCAAATTCTAATCTTTTATTTATCATGACATATGTGTATATGTATTTCATAAACGTGTAGCACAAGATACGGCAGGATATTATTGGTATAGATTACTGTTTTGATCTCCCTCATAAGCCCCAGAAGCGAGACAGCCCGGCAGGAAAACGACGGAGTAAACAAATTTTGGTATTGTTTATCTGGTGGCTTACAAATTCATTTACAGGGAGTAACCGACGCCAGCCCACATACACTTAGTTTAGAAATACATTCGTATTGCGGAATATAGAATCGTTGTAACTACCCTTGTCTGTCCCGGATACGGTAACGAGTCAACCCCTGGTAACTCTGGAGCTCAATCTAGAAGCACATGCAGACGAATTGCAACTTACTATGTTCCCGCCGGACCAAGATTTATCACATGATACTGTAGTATACACGTTTGCTTTTCCTCATAATCATCATTGTTACTCCCAATTGCATTTCAACAATTATCAAGCGAAGGGTGACGAGAAAAAACGCTTACAGGCTTCGGACCACGATCATTACGTTCTACGTAAATGAAAATCGGTTTCACAACAAATTTTAAAGCACCTTTTATATAACAAGGCACTAACTGTCTAATAACTCTGTTCTCGCAGACCTAACGTGACTCTCTCGCATTCGTTACTCTCTTCACAAGATACCAATATATTAAGTACAAAACTTGTTAAATACAGTAATATAAAAACATTCTTATACTCGAACCCACTGCAGTATGTTTCAAATGACTGTAAAAGGCAGTCTGGTTATTATTAAACAACACGTAAGGACTGACCGCGTGAGTCAATGGGACGAGCGGGCGCTTCTCGGAACCCTTCGTTGCATATCATTCTCATTGGCCAGTGACAAATTTGGTATTTCACACTAGCGCGAGTTTCTCGCTACGGTTTTATTGTGTATTGTTCTTAGCAGTGATCGTATATGAAGGCACACTGAACATCTTTAATTTTGCTCTATTTGCATCGTGTTCGAGGCATGCGTGCAGGCATTGAAAATATTAATAAATCAGATGAGATAGAATCTATGTATTAAAACAGTATATAATAAGTTGCAAAATATGTGATTAATTCTCGACCACTGCTAAGGATCAGGATGTTCAATACGTAAGAATTTAACGTAACATAACGCTTGAAGTTCCCGAAAAGCAAGGGCGAGAAGCGTAGTAGGTAGGTACATGCAGTACAAACACACACACACATACATTTATTTACATAGTACGTAAATTTAGATTATTTGCGGGTAGTATACGATATTACATTATCTATAGTATAGTTCAACATATTTAGTGATTATTGCACTCATCAAGGAATACTTAATACGTCATTACCGTTCGTGGAGATGAAAAAAATTTGCGGAAAAATCCTAAATTCCGTCCATTGATGTGAAAAACAATAGGAATATACATATATTATAACATCACGACGCCATGTCCCCGAATAGGTAGACAGAGGACTGTAATACACTCTACGACCACAATAATAATATACGAGTAGGTATCATATAGGTATATATAATATTATGTAGTTTCTTTCGCCGGTTCTTCTCCATGGCGGAGCAGTTTCCGGAGTGGTGGTAGTTTCATTTTGACGTCCAAAAAAGTTTTCTAATGAACTAATTTTGAATAAATGTAATCTGAATTTGATATTGAATTTAATAATTATTAACATTTAAAACCGGCAGTACGAAACAGGTACGCGCGTCCGCGTCGCCGCGATCGCGGCAGCAGGTAACAATAAGATCCTCCTGAGAACATACTGGTTATACGACCGTTTACTGTACGCATCAACGTTACGGATACGATATTACAATATATGAAATAGTAAAAATATAATCACATCAATTTGTCACCTAAGAGATTCAATAATAAGACATGTCGTTATATAATCATAATCTTTGTCCCAAAAAACATTGGCTCGTTTAGCGTTTTTATTGTCTACATTCTAGGCTGGGCATAAAATGGCAATTTTTTGAATCAATTCTATCAAGTGTTTAACGCGTTCGCATACGAAATGCTAACATGCTAACATGCAAGAGCTGTAACAAATCGCAGGTGCTTGGAATAATATTTACATTCGACTCCTGTGGGAAGATTTAATTATTGTGCCGAAGTAACACTGATATTTAAATAAAGTATGAAATTAAGTACTTCCGTTAAATCAGGTAGACATAGATTAATATCACTGCTGAATGCTGAAGAAAAGGGACAGGTCTGTAAGGTAATAGATATTTGGGTGTTCTGTCCTTCTTGCCTACCGCGTGAGGAGCCTGGCGAGATAATAATTATAATAATAAATATTAATCGGACGTGTTATTTTTATAGGCCGTGAAAGAAATACCTAGTATAAATTAATATTTGAAATGAATAATCATACTACTACTGATACACGCAACAATTTTAAAAGGCATTTTATCAACTATATCGACTAACGTTTTGGAGAGCATAAAAATTTTAATTACTTCAATTCTGTCACTTTAAAACACTTAATGATCGTAATGTTAAGTGATAAACTGGTGAATTAGCATTGATTTTATAGCCTATAGATTTTAAACGTATGTAGTATTATTCAATCATTTTTAACACATAAATTATTTTACAATACACGAATGTTATTCAAGTCGGGTGTATTAATGTCGAGATAAAATCAATAACGTAATTTTGTTAGGATTTTAAAGATTTATCGATATAGATACTTACGACAAAAACACATTACTTCGTGTTCAAATATAACATTACGACTGTTATCCGCGAAGAGATAGGCAGAGAGTGCAGTAACTTTTCACGTTTCACCAGATAGGTATCCCCACGATGGAATAGGTGGTGAGTCCATTGTCATCCACCGATCTACGATAGACGAATAGCCCGCCATAGAAAATCCAACTTAGACAAATGTAATGTGCTCGACCCGTGATTAGAACCCAGAACCAACCCCACCAATGAGGCGGTCAATGTTTAAAATAAAATTTCTTAAAAACGTCTCTTTTCCGTCTCTGCACTTGTAACCAATGTCTATAACATAACGCAATATAACGAAGCTATCTTAATGCGTAATCTTATTCGTTGACAGATTTCATAAATAGAAGGAACATTCGACGACAGACTATATAATGTTTAGTCTCAGATCTTCTTTATTTACACAACGACTATATTATACTTTTTTATACTAAGTATGCAATGAGCTAATATTTCTTAGAAGTAACTATTATTAATGCACTATTTAGGATACAATATTACTAATTCATTAGGTATGCCAAATCTCAATAAATATACTGTGATCTCCGTGTTCATATAATATTTTTAGGTAGTTTTATATATAGAACATTAAACCGTATCGACATTGATATGACTTACTTACAACAAATATAGAAACTATGAACAATCGATGTACCGACGTCGCTGGAACGTAAAGTCGAGATTAGCGTAATTCTTGCTTGACTGATTGATTTGATGTGGCAGGTGACCTTAAACGGCGCGACAGGAGCAACAGTGTAATTATGACATCATAGATCGATAACGAGTATAAGAAATGATTTGCAAACTTAACTTACTTGTTTTGCTAAGTTTACGCTAGATGCGGCCTTCGCGCGACTAACCGACCGGTTACTTTTAACACACTTTAAATATTTTTCTAAATGTGCAAATTGGCAAGGAATATTTTATGGCGCCTTAAACTTGGCACTCACAAGTTGGCAGAGGAAATTACCTAGATTTTTCTTTGCAAAAATTTCACATTTCATAGTTCACTTGTAAGAAGAATTGACCACACGATATTAACTAGTAGGTTACTAATATATACTAATATAAAAATATTACTAATATAAAAAGAGAAAACTAGTAATACTCGTGTGTAACCATGAAAATGTTAGAGGTGAAACTATTACTAAGAACTGGTTCAAGATGTCAACTGTCTAACTCGTCTATAAAAAATTTGATCGTTGTAAAAATACCGAACTACAATTAGGCGTTGGACTATCAAACCGCGTAGGCGTAGAAGCGGCCGGGCCCAATTCCCAATAAGATCGCAATTACCCATATTAAAACTACCAATACAGTCGTCGAGTGGGTTTCAAGGTCTTTGCCCTTGTTTGGCGAAATTATGTCTCGCAGCACACATTAATACCTCTTTGTTACGTTCAGAGAACAAAACGGCTGAACGGTCAAGCCGTGTAAAACGTCATGCATTGTATAAATAAACAGATATCCATCGCACTGTGTCTGTATGACATTGACATGCATAACTTTATGCATGCTGTTTTGGGGCATTTAAGTAGGAACTGTCTCGGAGTCTGGATATGGGCCCAGAGTATGGCAATAAACTCACCACCTATTCCATCGTGGGACGTAAAGCAACTGGAGAAACGTGGTTGTGTACTAAACTCCTGTAGGTACTCTCGTCGGAGATTACAGGCGTGATAAGTGAAAGCCTTGAAACAGGACCTACTTTCTTTCCGATTCAGTTGTGTTCTTAGAGCGCTTAGTCAGTACAACTTACATCTTTGCGCGCCCCACCACAACCACTCTACATAGTTTTTTTGCCAATTAAAGCTTCGTGTTAAAAAAATATAACTCAGAAATAGACTTATCATATGGTATAAGAGTAGTGATTTTTTTTATATTTAAGCAGGATGATGTCGTAATGACGTTATTTTACAAATTATAACATTAATCAAATTAATAATCTACGTAATAGTTGTACCTATGTACATACATTATAATTTACGTTACGTTACAAATTTTCAAACTTATAATTTTTAGTTGTGGCTTGAAGTCTGAAATTGCAATCGGTGTATTGCATTAGATTTACGGTCTATTCCATGGTCGAATGCAAACGTAACTTGTGGAATGTGAGAGTTTTTCACACTCCTCTGCCTACCGCTTCGGGAATTACGGACGTAACGTTACGCTTTATGCTCCATGCAATATGCCAGAAAAAACATCAGTGCATTTTTCCATAGACTTCATATATCTTTTGTTTAATATTTTCTTAACTATTCGGCTCACCAAATTGTTTATCGCACCTCAGATCCAATAAACGACACTTATTCAGTGTTAGCGTTTAAAAACGATAAATCGCAGGGCGCCAGTCATCTATATACCATATCTAAATAATCCAAGAAAATCATTTGGAGGCTAGCTATGTATCCACTTAGCACATGACGAGCGCGTGTGCAGAAGTGACACGTTGCTCGGAGTTAAATAAAAGCAGCTGACACGTACAGAATAGCGGAAGCCATCCGCCCACCGCGCCATTTGCATGTGTCCGACGTTACAGACATGGAAAAAACCTGCGTAGCCATTTTAAGTAATAAGACAATGTAGTTCATTAAGTGTAGTTACCCTCTCCCACGCTCATATCCACTTCGTATCAAGCATTTTTTTTGTTTTAAGCGATCTAAAGCTTCGCGTCTTAATTTTCAAAGCTCCTCAAGGTTGACCGTCTGCCGCCTGTCAATATCAAGAGATATGTATCTATGTATATGGATCATAAATGAACTGTGCGTGTTGACATTGCTGCACATGATAATTAAATATTGTTGGATTTTAATAATATTACCATGTATATTGCCAAATCAGGTCCTTTATTAGGTAGGCAGAGAGTAACGAGTGCACTTTGAAAACCTGAAATATATTTTGATAGGTTCAGTATGTTGATACTTTCAGTATAATAATCTTTTTGGAACCTGGTCCAAATTTAAAATACATAATTTGAAATCCAAAATGGATCCATTTATTTGGTTTTTTTTAAATAACAATAAGTTAATTAATACGCGTCGAAAAATGATTATTGAAGATTTAAGTAAGATTATTTGGTTATTCTGATAGGCACTTATTCTAAAAAAATATAAAATAAGTCCTCTTCTTGCTCTAACGCATGCGGAAATCCTTCTGGGCATGCTTTGTATTAAGTTATCGAGCGACTCTTGAGGTTGTCTGTCCCATTCTTGAATGGCGGCTTCCCGGATCTCTGACAGTGTCTGTGGTGGTGGCTGACGATTCCAAACAGCTCGTTTAAGAGCATCCCACGCGTGTGAAAAAAAATCCAACTATGTATTTGAAGTGATCGCAAACTATTATTCCTACGCAATTATGTTTTTGCTGAACTAAATCGACTCCTCGCTCACCGCTCTCAAAATCAGTTCCTTCTTTATAGGAGAATATACTTTTATTGCCTTTATTGTAGAATACAAATGAACATTATTTTTGCAGTTTGCTGTTACTACCGGTAGGTGTACCCATTATTCATCTGTCTGTATATTTTTATAAACGCATTTGCGGCATTTTAATTGTTTTGGATCATAACTATATTGTTTTAGCTGTTACACAAGGAGATGTAGTTGCGTATTGTGAATGTTAGAATCTCAATGTTAATGTTGTTGTTTTGCCATCGTGTTATGTGTTTAGAATTAAGTAGCGGGTAGCATTAAAGTTAACAAATCAACAACCTCGAGTAGTCATAATTGTAGAGTTTGGTGGCTAGCAGGATTTGTGTCTTTGAACCAATTTTAACATTATATCTATAATGCACCCAATAAATGGCTTTTATCTGACATTGTTTTAAATCCGCCGAGCACAAAGCGTTATCACGTTATTGAAGTTCGTTCATCATTCTTTGAGGTTGATGTGAACGTCATTTGATAAGATTTGTGAAGACACGAGGTGTTATATCTTTTTAATAATATTCACAAAAATTTTCTTTATAGTTTGTAAGTAGATGTTTTAAATCACTGTGTTATTACTTTTTTATTTTGATTATTAATAAGTTTTCGTCAGTAGGGGGATAAAATTATATTTAGAAAATATTATTATGATGTCTATGTAAGCAAAGTTTGGAATCATTGTATGTATTTACTGTTTACCAAGTATTCCTTAGATTACTTCATTTAAATTTTATATCATGGTTACAAAATTATTATATGTAAGTACAATTATTTTTGTATGTATCTATACCGCCTTTTTGGATAGAAATGTTTTTAAAATTTATAAAACCAAATATTTTAAAGAATTCTGTGTTTGTTAAAATACTCGAGTAAAATCTTTTCGAAATATTCATTAATATTATAAAAGTAGAAAGTAAGTTATTGTTGTTTAGTTGTGGAAAATGTCTCTTCGGCGTGTAGTGAAAAGTAAATAGTAGTAAGTTTGTAGTGTCTTAACTTATTATAATGCATAATAATATAAATCTTTTTGTCTATTTTATGCATTTATAACTTACCTTGTCATAACAATGTAATATAGTATAACCCTAAATGTAGGAGCACAAAAAGAAAACCAAAGGTACTCGTATGTAACAATTCTAAAAAAGGAAGAACTTGTCAATGAGCTTATTGATGAAAAAGTTTGGATGATGCTCAAAATGTTTATTAAAAATAAATGGTACGCCTTTCCTTCAGTTTTATTTTAATTTCCATAATATAGCTTGGTATAAGGAACGCAAAAATGTAAGAATTTTACATGTTCGACTAGTAGTAATATTACTAAATGAATAGACATCAGTTGAACTTTATTTGTTCTAAACGTTTTTAGTAATTTATATAGGTACTACGCACAATTATACAATTGTAATTTTCAAAAATAATAATGGCATAATTGCTTATCCCATATTCCTTTCATGTAACCCTATCAAATTCAATTTCTAATTCACTTGCCTCCAAGCCTCAAAATTACTCCTCAGTTTCTCTCCAACTCTCACTCTTTTATACGCCTGCTTTTAATTCACTTGATGTCATTTCAAAATGGACTGTGTCGCCCACGTCGTGAACGTGCTTCCGTTATACCGGTAGATACGAATGAACAAGTATTGCGTTTGGTATACCAAGACCCCACAATTAAGTACTCGAACAATAGTGCTCCAATTGGGGATTAATAACGTCCAAGTGTGGAAAATTTTGAAAAAGGAATGTTTGTACCCCTTTCATTTTCGAAGAGTGCAAAATGTGGCCGACACGAAGCCCTGATTTGACCCCTCTAGATTTTTATTTGTGGGGTCATATGAAGCAAATTATATACAGCACTAGTACAAGAGAAGAGCTGTTACAAAAAATAATGGCTGCGGCTAGTCAAATAAAAGAAAATCGCACTGTAATAAAAAAAAACAGTACCTATAATTAGAATTACCGTAATTAGAAAGTCGAGTTCACAGTGATCAGTTGAACGAATACTTTCGAACGCAACCATTGTGTCCTGTGCTTTTTGTGTAACTGAATTAAAAAAAAATGAATCACTCACGTATTGATAAAAATAAAAGTGGTTCGGTAATACATAACGGAGAAAGAAAAGTAATATTACAACGTTTTTAAGTACTTTAAACAGTGTGATTTAAATACGACTATAGACGTTTTAGTACATAAAACAGCAACAGCATTTATTGTATATTTAAATATATTAAATACTATTGACTTTGATTAATCTTAATATAGTATTTTATAAATCAATTGAACTTAATTTTAAAACATAATTTGTTTGTATTATGAACACCAGGGTGAATACACCGTTACCCTGCAGTTGCTCTGATGACTCACTGCATTCTTAACGCGAACAGACTATAAGTAGTGTAGCATTACGTGCAACTGTTTGTATGGATGAGAATGGTGATAACTTCGTAACTTCACGCCTGTAATCGCCGAAGAGGTAGGCACGGAATAGGACATAGATATAGGTATGGAATAGGTGGTGAGCCTATTTAGAAAATTTTGTAGTGTTCGACCCGGGAATCGAACCCGGGACCTCACGATCGGCAGTCGTTTGAGATTTCGTGTACTGGAGTTTTTAGGGCTTGAAGGGAAGGGAACAGAAC